>DWEJ01001178.1:0-13705 GCA_018245835.1 Mysoria sejanus stolli
CTCTCCCTCTCTCTCTCCCTCTCTCTCTCCCTCTCTCTCTCCCTCTCTCTCTCCCTCTCTCTCTCCCTCTCTCTCTCTCTCTCACTCTCACACTCTCTCTCTCTCCCTCTCACTCTCACTCTCTCTCTCTCTCCTTTATGTTGTTCTTAGCTATTTATGAAAAAAGAATACGTTGTACTAACTTGCCTGTGCTTTTTCCCACAGTACTAACTGTCTCTACAACGATACTTGATAAAATTGGTTTAGTATTATAGGCCTATAAAAACACACACACACACACACACACACATACAAACAGAGGAGATATTTTTATATTTACAATATTAGTATGAACTAAAGTTAAAAATTAAGACATTCGAAGAAATTAGAAGACAAGAAAGAGTCATATGACGTCATGTCATATAATAATATACGAGTAATCATTTCTGGCTGCTTATATGTGACGTATTACTTCAGTCGTATGACGTAATAAGAGGGGAAAGAAGGGGTCTTATCACATTCACGTGACGTCACGTATTAATTTCTTGAATATTTCACAATCTGTGACATTGGAACATAACATTTTATTTGTTTTCATTTCATCAGACCATTCCGAAAAAGAGTTTACATATAACCTATGACTCTACATGCAAGGGTGAATAGGATTTTCGGAGGGAAGCGTGCCTCATCTTAGCACCCATCTACGCCCACCATCAGGCGAGTTTGCTGCCAAACCCTACACTATCATACACTAAAAATATAGAACCTATTAAATTCACTCATAAATCTGACTATCACAGTAGAAACTATCCTGGAACGCTTCAGAATTTTGGTTTCGTAGTCAGGTATAAACAATAGGATGTCTCGTTAAAAGATATCCCGTTACCGGCCAACGATCGCTTGCGTTTTTTTTTTTCAATGAAAAACACACATTCGCCCACTCAAATTTGTACAGCTGTTCGACAGCTATAGTTCTGTCCCACCCGTGAAGCGACATTGATTTGCGTCAACGTATTAATATTGTATTGATTTGTGTGCATAAATAGCATTAAATATGTGAACCACCAACGCTTTTACTTTCACCCTTCTGTTGGAACTAGGGAAGCCTTCTAGAATGAAAATGTTCAAGGTCATAGTCAGCCACGCTGGCCAAGTATGCGCTGACAGACTTGGCACTTAACAGAGATATTTGGCACTCGGTGCTATCTGCCTACCCCGAACATTACCTCGCGTGAAAATACATATGTATGTATATCACAGCCGCAACAGCCGGGTCGACTTTATCTGGTTGCGTTCATAGATCTGCAGTAGGTAGATATGGTTATATGGACATTATGTTACTTTCGAAGTTGATCTCTGAGAGTATCAGTATGTATTCAAGTTCAAGCACCTCCATGTTCAATACCGACCTGATTTATACCTAATACATACCTCACATGTACTTCATATCTCATGTGTACTTCATACCTCATGTGTACTTATTCCCCATATATGGACCTGTAGATTCTAGATGTTACGTTGGTATATATTGGATAGATGGTATGGTTCAGTAAACTCCAGATTGGTTTCACTGCCGATTGTTACCTAATGATTTTATTTTCATCTAACTCTACTGTCTCTCTAAATAAATACATATGTACATTATTGTGTGTGTGAGAGTATGCGTGTGTGAGTGTGTATGTGTGAGTGTGTACCGATATTTAAATATGTATAATCGCTTCAGGTCGATGTCCGCTGCGTCTGTGCGTCGGAGCCATTCAAGTTATCGCGGCTCTATAAAGATTATGGAAATACAGTTATCTATATATTAATACGTGATCGGAGTTTTTTGTACTCATTTTAAAGAATATTGTGCGCACATAGTACTGTACCTCTTGGTTCGTTCGTTGTAAGTGTTAGTGCAACGAACCCCATAACGAACCTGGCGTGATGATATTTTAATCCGAGGTGTTATAAAGTCAATGCGTCTATACAAACACATTTAATATGTTAAATATGCCGAAAACGTAGCTGCATAATAAATCTGCATAAATGTTCTTTGTCATTTTGTAAGAAATTGGCCAGATACTGGCTGATAGGGAAGTCAGAAGTCTCCGAAACCGGCGCGCGTGTACGAAGAGAGTGATGTATGTAGAAGAAGCGCTGCAGGTCTGTAAGGATGGGGATATTTGGCACACGGTGCTGCTCTCTGCCCACCCCGTGTGGGACCTGGCGTGAAGATATGTATGTGTGTCAGATCGTGTCACTAAATAGCTGCTGTATGGTTAAGTCAGGGTTGCAATGGTGGCCAGGCAGATGATACCTGACGTTTGAACATTTTCGTTACCAGCCCGGCATATCCAACTAACCTCGAGGGCAGTGTCAGGCCGGTGTGAGATCAGGTCGCGGATATGACCTCTCACTCTTGCGAGGATTACATCAACCGCTCAACTCAGGTGTCGTTTTCTCATCGCCTTCTAAACGTAGATTATTACCATCCAATGATCTAATGTAACAAAAAGCTGGCTTGAATTTGAATTTTAATGAATATTGTAATATTGTTTTTTTTTTGTTTCTGTTAATTTTAACAACTATTAAATGTCACCGGTGACGTATTTATATGTATCGAATACAATATTTCGCCTCTGACGTCTTTGACTTGAAATGAATTTATTTCTGATTGGTCAAGTGGTTGGTGACCCTGAACACTGGGTTAATGTGCTGAAGAGCATTTAATAAGAGAATATTTCGGATATGTTTATTACAAATGAATAGCTACTTCTTGTTTTACTTAAATAGCGATGACTTATGTGAAACGGTGTGTAATAAAAACAAACATTTAACTAATTACTTTTAAAATGAAAAACTCCAAATGAATAGTTCCCTAAAATTTACCAAGTATCAATCATCATAGTGATGCCTTAAGTCAGTGTGTGGTCAGTTACCAAAGTGGTATCTTGAATATTATCAGTTACTTTAGAAAATACTTTGCGAATATAGTAATTCGTTAAGCAAAGGCCTCCACCGCTTTAACAAGAGTCAAGGTAGGCACACAGGAAGCGCAGACCTTAAAAGCCTTCTTGCATCTTGTGCGATTGCAACGCATACTTTAATACAATCCTTGCTGAATGAATAGATATCCAAACGAGAACTTGTTACGGCGTTATCAGTTTGAATTAAATAAATAATAAATTATCACAAATAACGTTACATTGCGCCTGTAATCCCCGAAGAGGTAGGCAGAGGAATGTAAAACGCTCGCAAGTTTCACCAGTTACGTATACGTCCCACTATGTAATAGGCGGTGATCCCACTGTCATACATCGAGCACATATCCAAACTCCGAGCGAATATTAGAAAATATAAATTAGAAAAAATCATTAATGCCTGACCCGGGAATTGAACCCAGGAACTGCCGATCGGCAGTCGCACTTGCAAGCAACACGATCAACGAGGCAACTAATAATAGTCATGTCTACACGCGGCCATCAGTTGATAAAATATGTGGGGAAATGTACTGGTATAGATTAAATTGTTGGTTGAATTTCAGATTAAGTTGTTTATAATAACATTATGATAAGTAGATTTGCAAAAGTATTTCTCTTTCATAATTTTTTACCTTGGCAAGCAAAAATATTCATATCGATATCAGCGTACATACCTTAACACGGAATTGGAACCGGAAATTAAGGTTTGTTTATTAACCAACGACAAAACCTGGAAATTTAACCTTTATGTTTCCGATTTCCGCAGGCACGAATTAATTACATTATTAATTGATTGAAAGCAATCATTATCGATTTACTACTTTTTGACTTAATTAATTAATTGTAAGTTATAAAAAATACTTGTTTAATTTTTTTTGCTTAGATGTATTCCAAAATGCATAAGTTTGCTATTAACGGGAAAAATGACTCCTGGGGTCTTTCTTTACAATTGTTTTATCATGTTTTAAATACTTAAACTTCTATTATCTGATTTCTCTGTCGTCTTCCTACTGATGTGTTTCCAGATTTTTATGACTAAAGGTCTTCGAAAACCCGCAAAAATTGATAATTCACTGATAACTTCTGTGCTGTTGAAAATATTCACAAACGATGTTGAAAACGAATCCAAAGTAAGATGCTCCGTCTGCCTTTTTGATTGGTTATTTCTAAAACTATGCGAAACACATCAGATAAATCGGGTGTTTGAATATATGTATATTTAAGTATCTTTTATTCACAGAGTGCCACGTCTCAATCGAAGCACGCGGCACGTTTCCTCCGGCTCGCGATGGCGTCAATCATGGACATCCTGAAGATCAAGCCGTTTGTGGAGGTCTCTGTGGGACAACTGCTCTGGGGCTATGAGGATCCCCTGCTCAAACTGGCCAAGGATGTCGTTCCCAAAGAGCAGAAGCTGCCATATGAGGAGTTCGGGTTGTTCTATGGTGTAAGTTGTTTTCTTGGCTCACATCATAAATGATAATTGTTCAAAAGGGTATCTTGAATTTCTTCTAAATCACCGCTGTAACCATCGTAAAGCCGAAATTTAAACCTAACAAGGTTTACGTTCCAAGATACTAGATTCTCCCGCGTGGTTTGCAAATGAAATTCAGCGCCGGTTAGTGGTTTAATATCTTGAAGCTGCTCTGAAGTTCTATGATGTGCAATGACCATAATTTAACGCTAATAACTGGAGTCTAATCTAACGATGTGGACATGTTCGCTGACAGAAAAACGGCACGTCCCCGGACGTGGTGACGATGTTCTCCGGCGCGTCGGACATCAGCCGCTACGGCATCATCGATCGGTACAACTCGCGCGAGCGGCTGCCGCACTGGGCCACCGACGAGTGCAACAGCCTCGCCGGCTCTGACGGCTCCATCTTCCCGCCGCACATCACCAGGAACGACACGCTCCGCGTCTACGACAAGGACCTCTGTCGGCTGTTGCCTCTGCGGTGAGTTTGTTGAAGTTTTACATCATCATTACCACCATCATCACCACCATCATCACCATCACCAATATCACCACCATTATCACCATCACAATTATCACCATCACAATTATCATCATCATCACCTTCACCATCACCATCACCATTATTGTCATCTCTAGACATAAATCTCCCCTGAGGAGTTATGCCCCATTTTGCATTTTTTTCATTTAAGTGAAAATGTTTGTTGAAATGTAACAATTTATCGCCGCAGTAAGTCTGTTGTACGAATTTTTTAATCGCAGCTATATGTATACGAGGTCCGTTCTCGACCGGGCCAAGTCTGATCATGTAATTAAGTTATATATCTCCAGTGAACAATAGTCATGATAGTCAAGTAGAATCTACTAAACCGTATTTGAAATTTTCTCTCCAGCATCACCGTAATGTCAATGCAGGTTCCAACGTATATTTTAAAGTAAATTTTTGCGACAAAATTCGTCGCCGCTTCTATTCGAGTTCTCTATATCAAGTATGATTAATATCACCGTCGGATCAAACGCACTAATATCACACGCACAGAGGTGGATGCGTGTCGTCACACCGTGAGACAGTGGCGCACGACGCTTGTTACATAACGCGCGCGGCTCACTGTCACACCGTAGCGTAACTACGTCGTAGCGGCGGCGGTCGTAGAAGCTCGTTTAATGAATGTCGAAGTGACTAAAAATTATCAATCTAACTAATTATATATTAATGATTTTTAAATTTCCTTGCCCCTTACTACTTAGAAATATGGGCCTCTTAGCATTGACTGTGACATTTACTTATGTGCGGTGAGCACTGTGTGTTTTCTATATTTCTATTTAGTAATTATTTGCTTTCCTCGTTGTTTTTTGTCTTAATAATAAAGAAAAACTGTTCAATACAGTACGACACATTAAAAGTTACGAATTTGGAATCTATTTCATCTGTATTCGATTTGTGTTTCAACGTACCTAACCTGTTCTAAACGTAATTTTGCCACTCTGAATGTATTGGTTTAAAAAGATTACTACGCTAACTGTTGAATCGCTGGAGTGTATTACATTCCTCTGCCTGCCTCTTCGGGGATTACAGGCACGATGTAACGTTTACTATTACGCTACGGTGTAAATGTAGGTCGGCGAGTGTTAATTCGAAGCACCGTGTGAGTGTCGTGTTGAGCAATAACTGTCGCCTTGTGCAAGCTCTAACTGGTTTACTGCTCATTGTGTCCGTTAATGTATTATGAGTTGTCATATATGCACACACAAACACATACGTAACCACACACACACACACACATACACAAATATTAAAATACGTTAGTATATGGATATAGTGTGTGTCTACCAACAGATTTGATAATATGCTCTAATTTATAATTTTGATATGTCTCAGTAAAAATGTGTATTTCATTGCTATGTATGTATATAATATTACCTGCCGACTATCCTTAGGGCGATGTGGAGATGTTAAATGTTTACTGAACTTTTGGTGGAATAAATTTCACTCGCTATAGACCGCGTGAGTAAAGCATCGTGAGGAAACCACCTACCTACATATCTTGCAATATTACGTCATGTGAGGTCTACCAACGCTCATCTGATTAGTTTGCTAGAGAAATGTCTCTAGCAAGCTAATCAGATGAGCATTGGAAGCTGAACGGATTTGAATCAAGAATTTGGATCAAACGTTGTATTTGAATCAAGAAAAGAAGTCATTAAAATTAATTTTTCGTTCTAGAATATTATTTTTCACTCATTGGACTTGTTTTTGTACGCCTTATATGTTAACTTTATTAATATATTATACAAAAGAAAATATTTTTTATATTAAAAAATGGATTTATTAGTGCTTCATTACTATCAGTTAGTTTATTCAAAAGTCCTCTTGTTCTTTTAAAAGCACAAATCTTCTTTGGAAAGTACAAATGTCGTTTTAAAAGCCCGCACCAGTCGAATCCGGTTGTATTGCGAACTACCGTCGCTACAAACGTTCCGCCGCCCGCAGCTACCTGCAGGACGTGCAGTCGGCGGCGGGCGTGGACGGCTACCGCTTCACGCCGCCCGACGACGTGTTCGCGGACGACGAGCACAACCGCTGCTACTGCCCGGCCGGCCCGCCCTGCGCGCCCAGCGGCCTCTTCAACGTGTCCCTCTGCCAGTACGGTCAGTGCCTTCGAACAACACTCGTACCTTTATTTATTTATCTTTAACGATAGAGATACTTGGCACTCTATGCTCTCTGCCTGCCCCGTAAGTTACCTGGCGTGAGGATATACATACATGTGTATATATATATGAGGATATATGTACGTATGTATGTATGTTACATTTAAACCCCTTATTCATTGTAATTAGTATTAACAGTACATGAAATATTACACCACCCTCTAACGGCCTCAAAAGTAATACTATAAAAAAATAACATGCTTGTGTTTTCAGACTCACCGATAATGCTATCGTTCCCGCATTTCTACCTCGCCGACGACAGCCTCAGGGAGGCGGTGGAGGGCATCACCCCGCCGGTGCCGGAGGCCCACAGACTCTACATCGACGTGCAGCCGGTACGTCTGACTTACATCGTCATGTTACCTCTGTATTGAATATATGTATGTCATAAACTAGATCAATTAGTTTATAACAGGAACAATTTTATAGAGCAAGATACGATTACCCGTTATTATAAAAACCGTATTGTAATAACATAAAACGGTGTTATGTTAAAGCTGTATTTGATGTATTTTATATTGGTTATATAATGAATAAATGATTGCACATAGCCGCCCGTTGATCACAGTTGTTGAATAGTCGTGACGTGATTGATTAAAAAAATATGTATATCGTAGATTTTATCGCGTGTGTAATAAATTGATAGTAATAATATGTTTATTAATCACGTGTATAAAATTGAAAATAATATAATAATAATTCTTTTTTTTTTTTACAAATATGGGTTCAAATCCCGGGTCGATCAGTATTGGTTTTTTCTAATTTAGATTTTCTAGTTGTGGCCTAAGGTTGTGGCCAATATACCTATGTGCCCGGGGTATGGCAACAGACTCACCATGCTCTGTAGTGGGGCGTAGAAGTTACTAGTGCATCGTCAACGTTAGAGTGTGCTGCACTTCTCTTTCTACCTCTTCGGATATTAGAGGTGTGATGTTATGTTATATAAATAAGTATATAGTGCACATGAATCAAATCAAATGCAATACAGAGTAATACGATTTAGCAAAGGATCAAGAGTTGCTTAAATTTGGCGAGAAGCCCATACATAAATATATATGTAGTTCTACAATAAATACATATCTTGTCCAAAATACATGGGTTCTCCAATTTGCGAATCGGACTCGCAATCTCCGGCTCGGCTGTTGGGGTCAGTGATCACTATTAGGTTTGTCAAAAGAAAAGACATCAACGCATTCGTATACATTTCTTCGTACATGACATGTATATTATACAAAATGTCCCAAATATGTTTGTAAACATATATAACATCATTTGTGTGATCACCGATGTGTGATGTGTGAGGTAGGCGGAGAACAGAAGTACATTCACTCTTTTCATCTGTAACGTTTACATCCCACGATAGATTAGAGGGTGAACCTACGTATGTATTGCCATGCACTGGACACATATCCAAACTCCGAGTCGCTAATAGAAATTTTAACGAGAATT
This sequence comes from Mysoria sejanus stolli, assembly GCA_018245835.1. Taxonomy (NCBI): domain Eukaryota; kingdom Metazoa; phylum Arthropoda; class Insecta; order Lepidoptera; family Hesperiidae; genus Mysarbia; species Mysarbia sejanus. The sequence goes on from DWEJ01001178.1 coordinate 8,583, forward strand.
TCTATTTAGGAAAAACAAACATTATTATCACTGGTAACCTAACACTGGCATATTTTTCTGTCCTATATGACTGTTACGATGCTCGCACTCGGCTCGGCAAGTAAAGTATAAGATCAGTCAAATACACATGGCTCCTTTCAAACACTGAGTTGTGATGTTGTTCAGCGCTAGATACTATACGGATTGATGTCTAGACAAAAGCACCTGCCATGTTGGAGAGCTTGTGCGAACTTAAATAATAATATTACAATGCAAAAAAATCACGGACGGTCAACTGAACCCAAACTTGGTAGAGCCCGTACTATTAGGGTGCAATTCTAAACGCATACAAAATTCATATATACACTGTTGGACATTCTAAGGTATATGTAAATGTAGAGCCATACAAACGACTATTCGGTAGGTTTATTATGAAAAATTTAATATGGGACGAGACCACTTAATGAAGAAAAAAAATATTATAAGTGCATTCGTCTGTATAGCAGATGTGTTTGCAGGAGATGGGCACGGCCATGCGGGCGCGTGCTCGCATCCAGATCAACCTGGCCGTGTCGCAGGTGGTGGACATCAAGCAGGTGGCCAACTTCCCCGACATCGTGTTCCCCATCCTGTGGTTCGAGGAGGTGAGCCCTCGACGATAAACGCAGACTACTGGCTCATTTTTAGTCCATTTATCCCCCACACTGGATAGACCAGGCGTGATGATACAGCAGTCTAGAAGGTTCCGTTGGTTACAATGAGATATGTCAAATGGTATGTGATATGTTGCAGGGTATTGATGAGCTGCCGGAGGAGGTGTCCTCGCTGCTGCGGCTGGCCACCAAGTTGCCGCCCATCGCCCGCATGGTGCTGGCCTGGGGGCTCACGGCGCTCGGCGGGCTGCTCATCCTCCTCGCCGTCACCTGCCTCATCAGGTCAGTACACCGACCGCCACATCTCGCCGCTCTGCTTCGTGCCCAGGTAGTACTGCTGCCTGGCAGCACAGGCACTGCCAGCTTAGTTATTACCTCAACTATATCCAGTAGAACAAGAAAATTATCTGTAATTTTAATACGTGAAAAAAGTTTAATAGAGAAAACTTGTAATTCATTACGACCACATTTGAGAATATGTCATTAGTGCGTACGGTAGTCATTGTGTATTCTATGCAGTACACATTATACTTAATAACACTTGTATACGTCAGCAGCTGTCTACCAGCACAAGCAGCACCTGTATCTGCCGGGACCTGAATCGCGACTCTACATTACACGTACACTGTCCTTTGCAGGTCTTCGAACCGCCAGAGCACGATGCGGCTGGAGGGGCACGTGCTGGCCAAGCCGCCGCCCGCCCAGACGCCCGCCCAGACGCCCGCCCAGAGGCCCAGCAAGGAGAACGGCTACGAGCTCAACAATAGGAGATAATAGCCTCACATCGCCCCCTAATTAACGATTAACACTCTACTGTATAAAACCCTGTCCATTGAACGTAACATTACGATACATTTCGCTGCAGTGTTTCTGTGGCCGATTAGCCGCGGGTGCTATTTACATAACAATTATCAAATCATTTTTTTTACGTTTTTTTTATCAATACACATATGGGATTTGTAAACGAGCCTTTTTGCCGCTTTTTTTGTTTCAATTATTCCATTTTTGTTTCTGAAAAAATAATAAATCTCGAGATATGTTACATGTTATTTTTGTAATGTCATCTTGGAGACACTATTTTTTCGTTTCAATAATATTTGTGGCAACTCAAATGTAAATCAGGGACCATAGAGCGTAGCATTTCTAATGATAAGTACCACCTCTGAAACTTTATTTTTTATTATTATTATTACTATTATACAATAATATATTCTAAAAGTCGTATATATTTTATGTGAGTAGTCTTTAAAAGTGCGTAGAAGAAATTTTTTTGTGTTTAACAAAAATTATCACACGAACGATATCAGCACTCTCTATGGATGAAATGAGAAACTTTCCTGTTTTGAGTTAATATTCAATTTCACCTCTAGATGGCGCTGATATTAATTATCTATACATCTATGGTGTTTTATATTCATTTTACTCGTTTTCAATAACATTAACTCATTTAAACTACTTAAAATTTGTGATAGTGATCATCGTTAAGCAAAATCTATATTGTTTATTTGAACAAATTCTATTATTAGACTTATTGAACCAATATGACATTTATCATTTGTCAAATGTTATATACTTATGTTGTAGACAATTTCATTTGAAAAGACATTTAAATTCGTTTCTGGACTTCATAAAATATATTATCTATTAATAAATATATGTATACATTTCCTTACATATTTGAGCACAGTTCTATTCTTAAGCAAAACCAAAAAAAATTACATTATGTTACACATATATTTTAATGAAATTGTCTTACAATTAGAATATGCACATTTATTTACGAATTTTATATAAGATGGGATAAATTATAAATGTTATATGGGATTTATTTTGACATATCAACTTTTTCTATTGAAAAAAATAAAAGCTGTGTAAATATAGTAATTTCGTTATCACCTTTTCGTGTATTCCTTGGATATCTATTGCTCATGTGCGACGTCGCGAGATATTTTTAAAAAGTTTCATCTCTTGATTTTTTAAAGAGTAAATTGAATAATATTTAATTTCTGTACGATATGCAAAGAATATGGAAAAGGACTTATTAATGTAATTTTTTTCTTCCATTTAATTGGGCTTCTGGTTGCCATTGTCATAAAGAATCGGTTTTAAGGTTTTGTTTTTTATTGTAAAAAGTTTATCTTACGTAGTATTGTGTAAGGATCGGTACTGACAGGACCAAATGTTTGCTTGTCGTATGATTTTTTTTAAATATATGTAGGTATTTGACTCCCATTTCCAGCGGGAAAGTGACAGTGGCCCACTTGCTCTAGTTTTGAAACATTAATAAAAACAAATTATGTTAATAATCGCTTATATTCGGGAAAAAAAATTATAACTTAACGGTTCACCTGAATTTTTAGTAATTAGTCACGCCGCTACCGGTCATTCGTGTCCGCAATCAGCTGCTCGTCTCAAGGTCCAGGCACAAATGTTTTAATCTGAACGCCCCCAATGTTCATACTTTGTGCTGAAATTCTAATAATAAATAATCTAATAATGATTCTTCTAATAATAGTAATTCTAATAATAATGATAATTCTTATAATAATAATGAAATTCTAATAATAATTTTTTTAAAAAAATCCATTTGGTCCTCGTAGCACTAATCCACGGCAAATATATACATATATATGTACTTAATACATAGTTACTTAGTGAATTAGTTAATTTTCCGATAGCCACTAGTCTTGTAACGATGGGTCCGTCCTTAGGTTTGTAGGTAATTATTTTTTTTAACATTTTGCTCTTTTATACATTTTGACTATTATGATAATTTTTATCCTATATTCCGCGGAGTGGTAGAATAAGTTAGTCGTTAAAGATGTTAAAAAGTTTCAACAAAATGTGAGGATATTGTGAAAATAAGAGTGTGTTGTCTTTGAATACATTCCATTTAATGATATATACAGGGTGTGACCAACGAATCTACATAAATTTTAACTGAGTGGGGACTTTTTGTGTACTACTGATTTTTATGTAATATTTTGACATGTGCGCTGTTAGTGACAAATTATTGGAATTTAATTTTTAATTTTTCATTAATATAATACACTTTGTGACATGTAAAATTAATGGTGACGCGTCAGCAACTTTGTTGACATGTCATTAGATATTAATGTTCGAAGCGACTTACACTTTTGAATGATTTGTAAGTATTGTAAGACTTTTGTAACACAGATTTGATGTAATCAACTCGAATTGTTTTTTTAAGAATGGGTACCCTTGTAAAAAAATTTCGGATTAAACACACTTTTTCAGACTTAGAGATATTAGAGAAGACGTTTTTGTCCGAAATTTTTCTACCAGGCTAATAATTTTTTTTTAAATGTCAAGTCGCTTTTAAATCGAACAAACCTTTGTAAGGAGATTTTGAGTTGTTTGTTTGTTCCGATGTTTTTTATAACTTAAGTATACCCTATGTTACGCGGTGAATTGGATTAGATGGTTGATATTCTTTTTACGTTTCGCTATTGGTGACGGGTGTCTCCGGGACCGTGGCGGGCAAGCTGGACCACACTGGCCCATGGTACACGTACGGCGTAGTAGTGGAGCAGTTGTCAGCCTCAATATTGTTACGTAATGCTAGAAACTTTGATGTTTCGGACACGGATCTTGGACAAGCTGGTCAGCATCAGACTGGTGGTGATCACCGTCCAAATAACTCGGCCAGCGTCGTTCGCGTCCTGTATTTGTCTATTTACGACCATTGCTCAATAAAAAATAAGATTTCTTTAATGTATCCTGGACGTTGAAATGCGTAAATTAATGTAAATAAACAAATAAAGGTGTAAGTTATATTTATTGGTGTTTTATTATTTGAACTCTGCAGTAACTTGCGACGTCGTGGAGAATGTCATCCTTGAGATGTTCAAGGTTACTAGTCGGTATGTATGGATTTGTACGAGTTCTACATGACCCAGGCGAACTTTATTCTGATTTGAGAGATTGGACCAATTTGGAAATGTATAAAAGTTGATTTCTAATCAATTGGGAGTTTCTGTATGGTTGATAGTTTTTAAGGCTTAATTTATCTCTCATACTATTAACACCAACAGACAGATACGAACCCCCAGCTCAGACCATAAACGTTAGCCTCACCATCAGGAGGCTCATGTATCTGTTCGCTACAATAAATGAACAAATGAATTGTTAGCTGATGATTCTCTACCTTTAATGTCAGGCATCAGGATTGGGGCAGCGCCCATTAATTACTACATATAATATTTATACAAGCAAAAGAGGATGAGTCTGCGTGTGTTCTCGGTACGTCCCACTGGATATTATCAACTGAAATCCCGTTCCCATCGAAAAGTAGATTATAAAGCTTTTTTTACATTCAGAAATAAAGTACCTCTTCGTGTTTTCCAAATACATATTACAATAAACATACTCGTTGGTCTGTGGTTGCAAGTGGGACTGCAGATCGGGAGGTCCTGGGTTCGATTCCCAGGTCGAACACTACAAATGAATTTTTCTGATTTAGAAATTTTC
>DWEJ01001179.1:0-13704 GCA_018245835.1 Mysoria sejanus stolli
TGATTTGTTAAACAACAGCTTATTCCGTATACCCCACTCTGTGACACAATTGATATCCTTCTGCAGTAATTCACAATATGAAGGATTGTCAATTTTCAACAATAATTTTAAGTCATCTGCAAATAACAGACAACGAGCCACGCTAACATTATCAGGCAAATCGTTTACGAAAATTAAAAATTCTAAAGGACCGAGATTCCACCCTTTGCTTATTCCAGAAAAGTCCAAATTAAAAAAAAATATGATATCAGTTATAAATAAGTTACATCAAAAGGGTTATGAACTTACTTAAATAAAGGTAGATTATAATAATCCCGCATAATTTGTCTTCAGATAAGAATTCTACAAAGTTGTTACACTGATTGCCTTCATCTAGTTTGGACAACCTTAATGTGTATCTCTGTACACGTTCTAATTAAAAGATATTTATTACGCGATTTTTTTCCAAAGAAAAGCATGTTCACTAACCGTGTTCAAATAAAGAATCGCATATAACACGTAATGGACGATCTAACACGATAATAATATTTATTATAAAGTTAATGCTTAAAGCTCAAAATTATTCTCAATTCTAAAAAGTCTTTCTAAAAGCCGGGTTCCCTACGGAATAGGCAGAGACCACCTCTTCTACACTCATCTTTATTTAAAAGATTATTTCTTTCTTTCTTTCTTTCTTTCTTTCTTTCTTTCTTTCTTTCTTTCTTTCTTTCTTTCTTTCTTTCATTCTTTCATCACTCTATATACGATACAATTGAACATACATTATGTAGATGTATGCGAGAACCATGCGTGCGGGCGGGCTTCCGTATGCTTCCAATAAACTTTTCCATTGACGCTGCATCTCTTCACAAATACAAAGTTTTCCCGTTCTCGGCCGACGAGGAGCTCATTTTGCGGGAATACAAATAGACGCGAGTACTAAATGAATATAATGTATAAAAATATTACGACTGTTACGAGAACTCAAATAATCTAAATATAATATAAAAATCTTGTGTAACGTAACAGTGTTTGTGGTAGAAATCCTACAAAACGGCTTCATCGATTATTATGATTTTTTTGTGTATATTTGGTTGATTTGAGAGTAGGTCTTAGGCTATTTTTATACCCTTAAGTGGTACCCTTAAGTGATGGAAGATACAAACATATTTCACTGATACCAGTTCGTTTAGGAAACTTACTTTAAAAGGAATGAGGACGACATCAAAATATTGTTAGGATACATCGATGTTACAATAATCGTGTCACAACAACAAAATATGGCGGATCAGCGTTAGCTATAGTAATTGTGATCCCCCCTGGCCCCACCAAAAGCGACGTGTGGTCACGCGACGGGCACGCACGCCACGTTTGACTCCGGCATGAGATGCCATTAGCATTCCCAATTGCCATGGTTAACGTATGGCGCGTGTGGCGATAACCGGAGGTATCTTCATATATTATGTTAACGTGCAAGATGCAGAAATAAACCCGGCACTTGTGTGTTCTCTAGGTGACGTCTGTGAGTTATACGGGAGCATAAACATGTTAACAATCCCGGGATGAGAATGATGGTTATTGAGGATGGCTCATATATTTTCTGACTTTTGACTGGGAATGTTGACGGGAATGCGACTGCGCTCTCTTACTGCACGACTTTTTCAATGTTCAGGTTTAGATTGACATTATATACGTACTGTGACAGCGAGTTGAAAAGACCAAAAGGGTAAGGCTACCTGTTATATATGATCTCATTGAGCAACTTTGTCAAAACTTAAGTAAAAATTCACATTTGAATCCTCAAAGCAAGTCAGAATTGGATTGATATAGACTGACGGTGATGAAGAAAGACTCTTCTCCTACTGCCAAATCTATTTCCTAATTGCCGTCCGATTGTTCCGAGCTGGGTGAGACCGGAGACCGGAGACCTACACGTCAGTATAAATTCCAGCGATATCTCATTCCGTTCAGCGCTGTAATCGCTCCGCACACACACGCACACACATACACACACACACTGCCGTCTCAGTTGCGTGATGACATGCGATGAAGATTAAAATTTCCGACTTATTATACTTTTTTGTTATTTATGGGTACGTATATACATTCTCTGAGAGAGATCCTTGTAGAGCGCGTGAGTAACATGATAATGGTAACAATTGGAGGACGTCAATATACACTATCACCACGATCAGCCCTCGCCTGGTTCCATCGATCGAAAATATATCCGTCTCGAAATAAGAAGAGCTCGGGAATGTTCTGTCCCGGCGGCCGAGTGAGGGTCACCGGGCTTCGAACGCCTCAGCTACAATAAACTATTGAGGAACTCTACACGGTGAGCTGGTTTCCATCTGTTATCTTGTAACATTTTAAATTGAAAATTAAATGGCAATTTATATGATACTGATGGTCATAGTACAAGTAACAAATTAAGTTTAATTTCACAATGTATATGTATACCTAAATAATATGTACCTATAAAAGAAACTTCTACCGTTTCTGTTGATCAAGGAGACGGACTAATGGCATCAACTTCCGGGCGCGCGCAATTGTCGGCGGTTTGATCGATGATTAAAGACTGTGCAGCCGATTGGCCTGAAATCTACAATGAATTTCCGGTGCACGTCCGCCCGAAACACTGAATTGCTTCACACGGCCACTAGCTTGAAGGATGCAGTGTAAACATTTGCGGTACTCGTATTTACTTAACAATATATCCTGAACCGTTAATTTTGATCTCGCTATGTTTGAAGATGAGCTTAATACTAACGATTCTAACAGTTGTACGATGCGAATATTGGGGAATAATTGCTGATGAAAATGTTTAGACTTTAATAATAAAGTAAGTATAAGGCATACTTAACACTCGGTACTTTTTTCAGTCTGGCGTCATGATAACAATAAGATGACATAATAACAGTACATCCACCGCACGCTCCCAAATACCACAACAGAGCGCGTGTGGCTCCTCGCGGCGTGTCCCCGCAGTGACACGCCGCGAGGGCCAGGCCCTGTTAATTACAATAACAATTGTACGAGCAATTATTTTACCGAAGTTCAGGAAACACGCGAATGTAGCTTGTCAACAGGCACGCCCAGATGGTTCACCACCACGCCCTTGTTGTATGAACAATGTTTTGGGTTTGTTAATGTTATTAATATTCAATTATAATTTGTGAGTTCCGTTGTTAGAATTCAGACCATGATGTCATTCTCACATCACACTTATGAATGCTAAAGAGACAAACAGAGCAGTGTTATAGATTGTTCCGATTCATCAGTAACAATTACGTCTCATTGTTATACGCCGGGCGCAGATCCAGACTCCGAAGCACTACTAGACATTTTAAGTACAAATTCTAAATCAAAATTTATTTATTTATTATGAAAGTTACATTAACAAAGTTACACTATCAATGCCACAGTTAATATACATTGCATAAAGGAGAACAGAGTGTCACCCCAATTATAGGTGTAATCAACGTGCATTAAGACCAGCATAATAACATGAATTACAAGATTTTAAAATCTAATGCTGTTTTATAAAATTATTAATTTAGCTAGAAGCTTAAGCTTCAAATATCGAATAGTGCCCGACGCAAGATTTGAACTGGGAGCTCTCAATCAGTAGTCGCGCTCGCAACCACTCGCTAAACTCTAGGTTCGTTCCTCTAGGTTCCAATTCTGACACGATTCGACCTCTCCCTTTACTAAGGTGTGTGCATTTTAAATATTAAATAGCGATTGATGTAACTGCGAAAGGAAACAGCGGCGCAACCTGCAAACCACAAGATTCATAAACGATTCTCTAAAGATTTATAATTGATATTGAACATTATTAATGGTGAGAATATTAAATTGAAACCTAGGTTTATTGTCATTACCTTTGTTGTAAACACCACGAATTATTTATTTATTCTACATATATTCAATTATTATGCCACGTATACCTGTAATAAAAAAATAAACTTTTATTAGAAACCCAAGCACAACAACTGCAAAGGATCTTTACTTAAAATATACGCGTGTATGAAATCAAATGTATTCCGTTTTGGATGGTCGGAGCTCGTATTCCGCCTCAGTTGGGTCACACGTTGACCGTAGATTGAACCTACGATTGACGGCTGAACTTTACCATAGGTACTCTTGCGCAAGATATGCGATAATTATAATACAACTAAAGAATTGATGTGTTAAAGATGATGAAGTTGTATGTTGCTAGAACGAAGTCGTCACAACAGGGACAGAGGAAGGAAGATAATTGGACGTCGAGGACGGCCCGGCGTGTGCGGTACAGATGTTATCGTCAACAAAATGACAGGTTAAGGTAAATGTTGACGACACGAATAATGTGATTTAATTTTGAAGGTGGTAGAACCCTCTGTGGTTCGACTCCGGCGGCACCACACAGTTGATTACCAATGTCCCTGGACGGCAGTAGCCACTTACCATCAAGTGGACTGCATGCTCGTCTGCTACTTCCATATTATAAAAAGAGAAATGTTTTTAAAATGGAGAAAAAGAGGGATAGATGGAGAATTGGGTATTATGGCAGTTTATCCAATCTTCCTCTTCTTCTTCGTCGAGTCGACAGCTGATTATATCCGATCGGCCATCGTGGTGAAAGGATTAGTCGCAATGTCCACGGTGCGCCGGACAGTTTATGTTCATATTGTATAAGACATAGTCGCCGCTCGGGGAGGCTCCTTTCATGCAGCCCAGTTTATCCAATGGAGATTTAGTTATAGAAAGGCGTAAACCATGTCAATACCAACAAAATGAGTTTAATTTCTCATTAACTTATTTTTTAATGCCTTATCTCACTACTACTGCGAATTATGAACGGTGAAGATTACGGGCCATATAACAAATTATACATAAATATGAACGTAACGAAACAGTACGAGCGAAATGGAAACTTGAATTGACGGAGCACACAGAAGTGTTTGCAAAAACATACAGACTACGAGCAGCGCTGTGAAAGCAGAGAGGTATATTAATTATACATTTACAAAAATATACAGATATCGTAGTTCCCGGGAAACGTCGAGGAATTTTTTTTATTAAAATAAACGTACGTTTCAATTAAAGCGATGCGCTCCACGCTGCAGTGGTTAGCACAAGGAGGCTTCGGCTTACCCAACATGCAATCGTGTATCTGCACGCGCGCGAGTTTTGTTTCATAGGTTGGATCCTATTAAATGTTAATAAGAGTTTTCGTTAGATAACAACAATTATTTACAGGACTGCAATATTGACGATGTTAGTGACATTAGTTTTAGTTAGTCCATCAAACAATGAGAATAGTCATCTCTTGGTCTGAACATTAAGGTAGCTGACCGACTAAAGTCTCGTGCATTGCGAACGTTTCCCTCCCTGGTGTGGGGGGGGGGGGGGAGAGTGGAAGGAGCTGGGGGGTCACAGGTAGCGGCCAGCAGGGCATTCCAACAATGTCGCCATGTTTAATAGTTACATATTTCCAAGTAATCCTGCCCGCAGCATGTCGGCGGCCGGTCGCGTGCAACCGTCCAAACAATACATCCAGCCATAATGACTGCATATAAACCCAGGTAAAAACCCAGCAGAAGGTTTTTACAGCGATTAATGACGGCTGTAAACTGCATAATTCTTTGTAGCACTTTTAGCCTATCACCCCTTTTCCGAAGGGGGAGTCATGACGACACCTAATAAAACAGAGACTGAGACGGACAGAGAGCAATTATGTTTGTTTCGCAAAACAATAATTAATGACGCTTACTAGAATAAAACACATAAACAATGTTAATATTTGAAAGAAATTCAAACAGATCAGTTTAAGTTTGCGGTAGAAAAGAAAGATATATTTTTTCCATGATATCGACCCTTCTATCGGTCCACTGTTGGAACATGGGTCTCCTTTCAGAATGAGAGGGTTAAGACCGTAGTCTACCACGCTGACCAAGTGCGGATTGGCAGACTTCACACACCTTAGAGGACAATTTTTTTAGGACTCAAGGTGTGCAGATTTCCTCACTATGTTTTCCTTCAACGTAATAGCAAGTGATATATAAACTTAAAACGCATATTTTAAAGAAGTGCGCGGCAGGGATTCTGGACCATTCGATGGCATTATAATGTATCAATAATAAGATATTAAACTATTGAACATTCCCCTGCCCCCCGCCTGCTCCCAGTCTCAATAATCGCAAGGAATGACAGGTCAATAAACTCGAAGGCGCTAATCAATACTGGAGCTTCGAACTATAAGGTCAAATGAGCAGCCTCGCTAATGGGCGAGATGTAGAGTGAGGCTGGAAGAGCTACACCCTTGGCCTGACTTGCTGATCTTTGTAGATCTATATTTATATGTTTTAGTGAGTTGATCAAGAAACATTTCTAACGTTTTGACTCGAACTTAATTTCATGCTACAGGCTTAAGCCTTCTCATTCTGAAGAGAGATCCGTGTCCAACAATTTCATTATAAAAAATATTATTCATAATGATGATAAGTCGTCATTTCGCATGCCCAACGTTGAGATCATGGACGTAAACCTCTCAGAGGGGGCCTATGTCCAACAGTGAACTTGAACTGGTTGATGATGTTGGTTCATATTCAACCCCTTGTTCACATTCCAACAGCAGCAACAAAAAAAACACAAAAGGTACCGCAATGACACATCTAGTTCCAACACACGCGCACGTACAAGAGCGACCCGGGCGTGGGCCCCATTTCTTTGCCACCGGTGACGTCATGCCTCAGGCTGTCGACCCGGCGCTGCAATGTTTACAAGACGAAAGAACTTTCACGGACAAAACGCCAAATATTACAAGTGAATAATATTTAATATATATTGTAACCTCTCTACTGTTTTACCAAAGTAAGTCACTCGAAATTACAGACCATTTCTCCGCATAGACAACTCCAATTGGTAACAAAGACTAAATCAATTAGATCAGTCCTTGTCTCTCAATCTGAACACGGACCCTGATGTTTTTCTATGAGCGGACGAAAAGTTCCAAACAGATATTTGAACACGATTTCGACGAGGAGTTTGAGATACAACGAGAAATAGTAGATACAATATACACATATGTATATGTATGACATAACTTGTAGGGCATGTCAGGGTAACATTCGCAGAGTTAGTCCGAGTGCATTTGATCTGTATAAAACTCGCTCGGATCACTATTGGGAAATATTATCGAATTGGGAATTATCGATATAAGTCTTAAGTCATTTCCGATTTATTTTGAGGACGGCTACAAGATCCGTAAAGTGCAGTATAAACAGAGTCAGTATAAACAGTTCACAAGACTCTGTATTGTAAATTAGTTTTTCTTCATTAATGTACCAAAAAATCCATTAAAATTAATAAAGAATTCAACTTTAATTAACAAGGATAATATATTAATTGTTCCTAAGTATTCTTGCAATACGTGCTCAGCCTATCCACTTACCATATTTATTCCTTTAGCGAAAACAGGACAAAATCTCCACGTATAGCATTGGCAACATAAGCATATGACTACTTAGTACGCCGGTGAAAATCTAAGACAACCTTATTAACATTCTAGATCCAGTGAGAATCTCGGTAAGAGGGGATCATTACGATGACAGGGGAGCCGGGAGTGAGGGGGCACTTGAAAGTACAAGATAAAACACGTTTCGCGCACACCACTATCGTGTACTAAATGGACACTGCAAGATGGACTTTAGAAGCTTTTGAGTCCACTTCCATCGTTGCATAAAATATACGACTACGCTTCCACTGTGGATTTTCTACCTTAAAACCTATTAAAGTTATCGTTAAACTATATAAGGCTCTGCCGCGACCTAGCTTCAATCGGCGGGTGCTCACGAAGAAGCTCATGAAGCCCTTCGTATAGATCCATAACCAGTCGTTATATACGTAAAAGCATACGTGACAAAAGCTGCGTTAGATCAAAATCATGGCTCTCAAAGAACAACAACACTCCGAAATTAGTACGGAGAAACACCGAGCTAACTCCCTCGCCCTAACCAAGAGTCGAACAAAATATGGCAAAACAATGATCACTTATGAAGGTGCACAAATGTATAATACACTACTGTCACACATAAGGAATATAAACTCAACGTACTCAAGAAGGAACTTGCTCAATACATATAACAATACGTTCAATGAGTTTATACGTTTTTAGCAAATGTAATATGTTAACATTTAATAACATTTCTTTTAAATAATGCGGTGTCGAACTGTTTCAATTATTTGTCAAAATTTTCGCATGTAAGCGACAGTTCATGCCTTTTAGAATAAATTTCTTTAAACCTAACACAGATATTTGAGATCCATAAACCATCGACATAGTACCATCTCTATATGCATTTTTAGAACCAGCTTGGATACATTCGTATGTACTTTTTTTCTTTGAAATCAGACACTGGATGTATTGTGAGAACAATTTCACCTCCATTAGCACACAAAGAAGAGCATCCATGCGCCGACAAACAAATAAACACCATTGTTCCGTTGATCAATGGGTATCGCGTCTCGGCTGGCTCGATGGGATGCGTCGATATGGAACGATTGTATGGAATTTAGACGATAGCTAACGAAGAAATGAATAAGGAATTCATTGACATTTCCTTTAATACTATTTTACAGCTTCATTCAAAAATTTCATTTACACCTTGTGTCTTGACTGCCTCGTTGATTGTCGATCAGGAGGTCCTGGGTTCAATTTCGGGAGTCGGGCACTGCACAATTATTCTAATTTCTAAACTAGATTTTATCTCTATCTCAGAGTCTGGAATTGTGCCCAGTATATGGCAATAAACTCACCACCCATTTCATAGTGGGACGTAATCGTCACTGGTGATACGTGGGAGTGTGCCTCTGCTTACCTATTCGGGAATGACATGCGTGATGTTGCGTTCATTTACCTAAACCTGTTTCAAATGTGACATATAATAGAGCACCCCTGGTTATCAATCTCTTTATCGTTCAACTGTTGGACTAAATTCTCCTCTAAAAATGAGAAGGGTTATTGTCTGCCGTGAGAAGGGTTGTTGTGTGCGAGTGTTGACAGAATTCATACGCATTTGAGAAGAATTGTGAGAGGATGCTGAATTCCTCACGATATCCTTCGAATCTATTACTCACTACAGTCAAAAATTCATTACAGTCATTCAAGTTACTCAATAACGGTAAACCAGAAACCCACCAAACAATATTTCAACTCCATTGTGCTCGATGGTTACACTGGGTTTTGACAACAGTCTATTCGGAAGTAGGACGTACTTATGAGAGAGTCATCGCGGAATATAACAACCAATACTTTTAAATTAAAATTTCAGACTTCATAGCAATCGTGATTAAAAGAGTATGAAAACTATGGATTGATTTATTATTAATAGTCCACTTAGGACTTAAGAAACTATGACTATGATAACGATGATGATAATGAAAATAAGACAGTAGTAAGAAACAATCTATACATTTTCTAACAGCGTGAGTTGGAAACAATTGTGTTTATACATCAAAGCAAAACGACGTAAGATGTTGAACATTCAATTGAAATGGACTTCGCGAAATTACCAATTCAGACAATATCTGACACGATCACAGGATTGAAACATGATAATTGTTCGTTGAACGACTCTAATTGCACCATTACCTGGCTCCGTCGATAATAACATAAAACATTAAGCAACAATTACGAACTGTTACGCTGGCTGGTTATATCTGGTACCTAGATCTTACAATAAATCTGGTTGGTATCTAGATTGAATCAACAATGTTGATATTATATAAATGTTTCAATGAACGAAATGCTTATTTAATTGACAACCGTTTCATAAGTATCAAATATGTGGACTATAAAATCTTCTACTATATTAACTTACTGTTTCTTTGGGGTGTTTTTGCCGCTCGCTCGCTGCGTTTAGAGGCTTATGATGAAGCTTGGATAGGTCCGAAAGTAGAAGAGGTAATCGGCGAAAACATATCTGGGTGAATAATTTCGAAATTCAAATTCGCTGATGAATCGAAGAGAGTGATAGATGTAGAAATAGAAGATAGAGAAATGTAGCGCATAGTCCTCTCTACGCACCCCGAACCTGAAGTGCAATATAAAATTCGAACGCAAGCCGTAAGCGAGCGCCCGGAGCTACGCACGTAGTAGCAGCTCGCAGTTGGAAGCCTGCCAGCAGCGGCAGCGCCGTGAATCAATCAAGGCGGGTTCATTGGCACTTTATCATATATTCGCCCACAGTACCTGTTGTTTTTCTCACGCGGCTGTAATGTGCCAAATGCGGCCAAGAGAGCACCGTCGTACCTTGTCGTCGGCTTGCCGCATGCAGTACACTACATATTACATCTTCAATCTTATTTAAGAATTGCACAATTTTAGTAAATTACTGTACAAAATGAATCTACACCCTGTCCTGGACTCACCTTAGCATCATATTGCAAGATATTTTGATGGTGTATCTGTTGGATCGCGCATTATATAAAAAGATAACAGTAACAACCCTCAACCCAGGGTAATCTTCTTATCTTTAAATCACCTATAATAATTGCTGAGTAAAATTGCATGAATATTAATTATAACCTCGTCACGCTATATAGTTAGGGATAACCGGAGAACGACGGGTAACCCAATATCTGTAATCCCTTACAAACATAACGCACTTCTTCCACATTCCTCGACATTTGCAACATCTGTTTCATTATATGTATTTAATTGTTTCTTCTCCTAACGTTGACGTCCGCGTACTGCTCCCACGCGAGCAATATTCGCCGCTGGTGGAGTTCATTCGCACCTGTCTAGTAGCTATTTCCGTGTGCTCTAATGGCCATCGAAACGTACGCTCACGACACCACCATTGCTATGTACCTATAATACCTTCGAACATAGTGATACGTTATCTATTACGTGCTTATTTATATATTCGTTATTGTACTCCACACCAGGTAAAAAACAATTAGGCTTTTCCTAGGAAAAGGTGCTCCAACTTAGGACGATTATATATGTTTTTCTTATAGCGAGATTGCGACGAAACGCTAGCTAGCCCTGAGAGCGTTCAAGTATTATGTAACGCAATTTTTTTAGGTTCTTGACCTTCCCCTCCCCCCATGTAACGCGGCGTAACATTTTTCTGTACCCTGTAGGTAACACCCAAATGACCATTGTTATCTAAAAGTTATAAATAAGTTGAGTAAAGTAAAGTAAGTCTCTAAAATGCCTATTTTAGGGAAATAATAAATGAACAAGATATTTAACTCGCAGTGTAACGCATCATAACGTTTTACAAGAACCCCCTCCCCCGCCCCCTCCCTCCAAATTGCGTCACGTAATGCTCCGCTAGGACATAATAAAATAAATTAAAAAAGTAACAAACTTTAATTCCTAGTGGCACTCGCGACCATTCAAGAATAGCCGAAACATAAAAAACACAATATATGTATGTAACACCGTGTATGGGTGAACCCCAAGATTTCTTTTGTATGTAGTTCAACCAAATATCGGTTACCTTCCTTCTCTAGCCGCAATACAACCCTAACATCATCATATCCATTGACAACGTATATTAATTATAAAATATTGATAGTAAAAGCCGAATTCACATTCGAGCTATGGTATGCAACCTTCTTGTCACTGGCAGTCCCCGACGCAGTCCTCCAATAAGAATACAAATGTTATATCAGAATAAACGTAAGTAAATTTCCTAATCTTTAACATTGTTTCATGTATCTTTTTCGTTTCTATACATTTGGTCATTAAACATCAATCGGTTTGAACACGAGTATCAACAACTTTCTATTTCCAAGACGAGAACGAAGATAATCACTGCGGTCGGATGCGACAAAGCAGCGCACGCACGCACCTTGCTCTCTACTGCTTATCGTTTAGTTTGAAGATACACGTTGTAAATATTCATGTAGCCCCAACTAACATCTCAATAAATGTACTATGCTTATACTCAGACTTCCTCTTCGGGATTACAGGCGTCATGTTACGTTTACATTTTGTAGAATAACATTATGATTATTATTGTAGGGATTTTTTAACCAAATCTATTTTTATATTATAGTATTGGCTCGGAGTCTGGATATGTGAGCGGATGCATGGCAATAGGCTCACCACCTATTCTTATAAGTTTCTTTTCAATTTTTTAATATAAGTTTCATTTTGAATAAATATAGAAACGGAGAATATATACTAGGAGAACAAGTCTTCTGCTTGATTCCATTCAGTCTCGTACATAATTAAAACGGTAGATATATTACTACAACGTTCTCGTACAGCTTCTAGCTCAGAAAGAGCATGGCAAAAAGTCAGGTAATAAATTCAGGGTGAGGGTAGTTTATAGCGGCGCCAGACGGCCGCGTTAATATTTAAGCATTGCGGAACTCAGACGAGCACTGGCGTCCTCGGCAACCTTGCGTTCCTTGGGGAGCATGCAAACAATTTCCCTTATACATATATACACATGTAACCGTAAATGTATGTATGCGGGTCTCGCACTCGGTGTTTTAAGCCTACCTTGCAAGGAACTTGGCTTGATGATGTAACGAAAGATAAAGAAGTAAATAAATATATAATTAATTTGACGCGACGCAACATTGTTTTCAATTATGTATCGATTCGTTAGGAGAATGAGAAAACGCACGCAGCCTTATCACGAGTATATAACGCTGATCAACTCGATACAAACTTTGTTGTGAGAGTCATAGGGCGGCGGCAGGGAATAGAAAAAAATATAAACCAGATCCAGAAACAGACAGCACGTGACGTAGCACAACATCGCGCCTGTATTTCCCCAAAGGGAGTGAGGCGAGAGAGCGCTACCGCTGTCCACGTCATCCGTCGTAAGAACAACACCGATGGTGACAATGAAGGAAAATGATAAAAAGCTCCAAGGATACTCAGCCCCTCCCTCCTCCTCCGCTCTACGGCTCTCTCGCCCCTCCACTAGAGAGCTAAACGAACAGGTAGCGCTGAAGTACATAACTCGCGAGTTTCTGTTATATTAAAAGAGCTATTAACTCAACTGAGACTACACGTACTACGTATCCGCGCGGCGCTACCGTCACAACTTTTTCTACCGGAAGGCAATTATTATGCCGCCGTCTTTATGACGGTGGGGGGGTCTAAGTAATTGTTGGTGTAGGTATGGAGGGTTTGATGGTTTTGAAATACCCAAATTGTCTTTAAGCCTTTCTTGTGTTGAGCACCCAGAAAAAAAATAAAAGTCTGGGGCCAAAAAAAATGTCATTTATTCTAGTGTAGTTAGAGTAAAGATAATAGTAATAAATATAATAAATCAAACATTTATTAGTTTACTTATAAAATCATAATAAAAAATAAAAATAACCTATTTTTAACCCCTTGGTTGTTAACCTTTTGTCACTCTCTACGCATTAACTATGACCAAGGAAAAACCACGTCTCTATATAGACAATATATGAATAAGGCGTATGGACGGCTAGACACGAAATATTAATATTTTGCATGAATGTAAACACAAAAAGAAAAATGATTTAATAAACTGTGAATAGATAGATGTATTACACAACAAGAAAAAAGCATTTCATATTGACGAATTGTTTTTTGTCATCGTACCTTTATTATTACTAGTGGCCGCCTACTGGTCGAAATTCGACCACAATTCACTTAAATTTTAAGTTCGAATGTTAAGGTTATCGTAAGAGACAATACTAAGCTACGTACAACAAAATCATTAATTTTGTAAGTTCGAA
>DWEJ01001180.1:0-13695 GCA_018245835.1 Mysoria sejanus stolli
ACTTTTTATGATTAAATTACTTTATTACCATTAGTAAATTATAAAAACATTAATATTTTGTTGGGCCACCCTTTGACCGTACTACAGTAGCCACTCTGTGAGACACACTGCGTACAAGTCATACACATTCTTTTGGAGAAATTGCCTCCCATTCTTTCACCAACGCGTTTTTAAAGCAGTTTTTGATATGATTGAATGCTCTTTTATTTTTCTCTTCAAATACCCCACATTTGTTCGATTGGGTTCAGATCCGGGGACTGGGCAGGCCCATCTAACAGCTGAATACAATTATCAGTAAACCAGCGCATCGTAGTCTCGGATTTATGACAAGGAGCATTGTCTTGTTTAAATTTAATACAATTTAAATAAGTGTCACTAAAAACACACGAAAACGATGGTATGAGAGCAGTTTCTAGTAGATTAATGTACTTTTCACTGTTCATACGTCTAAAGTAAACACGTTTTGCTATTCAGTGCAAGAGTATTTATTCTTTTTAAAAAATTTTACACTATGCTGATACCATAGATAAGTAGACAACACTGTTCTATAAATCTATAGTCATTACAAAACTTCAATACACATCCAATAGTCTAGGTGTCGCTAGTAGTTACATTATGATACAAATATATCCATTATTAACAATACGATCTTCGAAAATGAACATTTAGCCGACTCCAACCGCAGCCGTGTAACCCCAAATCATTACACTATCTCCTCCGTGTTTTATGGTTGGGACTACGCAATCTGGGTGATTCTTCGCCTTTGCGTCGCCTCTCGAAAAGCACACCTGGTGTTACAAATACCTGTAAATTAAAGAAAAAAATTACACATTACAAACCATTATAATATTTCAGTTTGAAGACTAGCACTACAATGATCGTTGTATTGTGCTATAGACTTAATAAAACTCACCTCAAAGTTTGATTCGTCTTACCACAGTACATTGGATCATTCCTCGTCAGTGAAATGTTGGTGTCTCAGAACCCATTAAGTCGATTTCTTTTGTTCCCTTCTGAAAGCCACGACTTCTTCCTAGCTTTGCAACCGTTTAGGCCTGCTTCTACTAGCCTCCGTCTTGCAGTTCGAGCACTTATGGGGGGGTTATCAGCCTCTTCAGTTAATGTCGCAGCAAGCTCCGACGAAGTTCTTTTCCTGTCTTTCACAGACTCCCGGACAAGCCTCAGCAAACGTTTAATAGCAGAATACAATGCGCATCGCGAACATCTTCCCAATGTCGCAATTTGTTTTCGAGTCTTTCCTTGCTCATGTAAAAGTTTGATTTTTACAAGGTTTTCAAGAATAATGTCGTTTGTTTTTAGCATTTTCATTATTAATTCACCAGATATTTCATGCTCACTAAAACATGCCGCCCATTGTCCTAAATAGTGATTGACTGCCTCGTTGGTCGTGTGGTTGCAAGTGCGATTGCAGATCGGGAGGTCCTGGGTTCGATTCCCGTGTCGAACACTACAAAATATTTTTTCTTATTTAAAAATTTTCTAGTTTAGAAATTTTCTGATTTAGAAAATGACTAGAAAAATTTCTAGAAAAATTCTAGAAAAATCTAAAAATTAAATTTAATTCTAGTAGTGGTTCGGAGTCTGGATATGTTCCCGATAGATGGCGATAGGCTCACCACCTATTCCATAGTGGGACGTAAAAAGGTATGCGGTGAAACGTGGTAGTGTACTGCATTCCTCTGCCTACCTCTTCGGGGATGACAGGCGTGAAGATAAAAAAAAAACATTTTTTATAAACGTAATATAGAATATAGAAGAAGTAGGCAGAGGAGATCGTATAGTGCCACGATATACCAGTTACTTTTACGACCCACTATGGAATAGGTGGTGAGCGTTTTGCCCTATACCAGGCACCAATCCAGACTCAGAGTCACTACTACAACAATTTTAATCAGAAATTATTGGTTAAAAATTTCTTAGTATCCTAACCTGGATTTGAACTCAGATCCTCTCGATCTCCAGTCGCGCTTGTAACCAGTCGACCAACAAGGTATTTATTATTAGACTCGTAAGTTACCTTCTTGCGAGGTAACGGAGATATGTAAATACAGTGTGAGGCTGTCAACCTTTCATATGTTGTAGACAGCAACACGTCTTGATTGTGATAAGGCACGTTACTGTTGCTCGGTTACGTGAAATGTTGCCAGTGCACGTTGAAAATGTAATATTAGTAAGAGCCCTTACTTACCATCTAGATAATAAAACTGTCAATGACCAAATAACTTTTTTTGCGTTCATAGTTTCATCGTCACTTTGGTTGACTGGTAGCAAGTAAATACATATTAAGATGCTATAGTTGCATTTAGTTTTACTAGAAATTTCCAGTTTCTTCAACATTTCGATACGAGACATTCGCAAATTGTAACAGTCAATTTTATTTTACAATATCAAGTTTATTTTACAATGTCAAGTTTATTTTACAATATTCTTCTCTATATTTCGAAATATGCTTATAGGCCAGTTACGGTAACAGACTGTAGAGCGGTCTAATTATTGATAGTTGTATGCAATTCTTCTAGCTTTTATTTAAAGATGACAGTAAGAAGCTGATAGCCAACCTACACTAGTTGGAGAGGCACTACAAGAACTAGAAGAAGATTTTTCAAGAACCTTCTCTACGTTTCGATCAGAGTACGATCACAAGTTAAATCAATTAATTGTAGAAAGTTCGCATTGTAAATGAAGCGTGTCCGACGATAGCCCCGATAGGAACGACTCGGTTCGTATCAGATGGCTTAGTTAGGCACTTTATTAGATTGGTGGTCTGTTATTAGGGCGGCTCCGACTAGCCCTCGGCTACCATTGAACTTGACATAGATTCGCGGATTCCGTTTTGTACTATACAGAGAAATTATGACAGTTGTATGACTAGATAATTTTGCACCGTTGTTTGTTGTTGTCGAATTGATGTTGTAGAGTGTTAATATAAATTTATGTCATTAGGCATCACAGACGGACATCAGATGTTGTTGATGAGGATGTAGATGTATATCGTAAATTAAAACAGGACGAAAAAACCCAAAATACACTCGGCTACTGATAAATTAGTGACTGCGCTATAAACGTGAAGAAACAGCTTGCATCTTGCATATTAATAATTCATTAACTAACCGAGTTCCTACTTGAGACAAGAAAATTTACATCCAGTTCCTCTTCATGTCATCACTGTTTTAGTCGTCGCCGTATAAATAAATATAAATACTTTGGTTGATACATTGTCTGTGTACAAACGCCTGTGTAAGATAATATCAGATCACAGTGCGAAATGTATAGGATAGTGTTAGAACAACCGTTAGGAAATGATGGAACTTCTAATAGGTATCAGGGCACGGCCGGCAATCTTAGCGACAGTTAGATTGCTTTTACCCTACGGTGGAGCGGTGCGCTCGGAAAAACGGGTAATTTTGTTAAACTGTACGTCATCGCTCGAGTCATAACGGACACCCTTGAAACTGATACCCGCCTACAGGGAAATGTTGCAAACATATAGAGTGTAATGCTTACTGTAGTTGTTTAAGTTAGCGTGGAGGTTTACGCGCTTCTATATATTGTAGTATCATGTCGCTTACAGAGTAAGCAGAGAACCGAAAATGCTAAATATATGTAACAAGTTTCTTTTGTATTCATGAGTTTTTTATTCACATATGGTAAAATAGCTTTGCCATAGGTATGAACATGATAGATTCTGTGTGTACATTTAATCATAATGATAATCATCATCCTACCTCATTCCACTACTGGACATAGGTTTT
Organism: Mysoria sejanus stolli; assembly: GCA_018245835.1. NCBI lineage: Eukaryota > Metazoa > Arthropoda > Insecta > Lepidoptera > Hesperiidae > Mysarbia > Mysarbia sejanus. Next base: position 3,774 of record DWEJ01001180.1, read on the forward strand.
CCTCCAAGAGCGCCATCTCGCATTCTCCACCTCTATATGTGTATTTCTAATAATAGTGAATTTTTGACCAATACGTAAAACACATATTCATGCTAATCAGATAAATATTTGTCCTGGAGGGCAATCAAACCCACAGCGCCCGTCCCAGTAATCGCTCTTGCTAATCGTCGATTGTAAACAGCCATGTCAAAATTGCCACCATCAGCTATTAATTCCACTTAAGATACACATCATCACACCACAATGACAACGTGATGAATGTAATATTAAATTTTCGTGCAACACCATCGCGCCAAGATTTGTCATCGCAAAAGCTGTTATGCCAATAGACTCTCCAACTGTTTGCACGAATTCCGTTTTTGATAACTCTAAATCGTTTGTCTGCACAGCGTGCGTTTCTATTACAGTAAAATATTTGAGGCTCAAAAGCATGGGTAGAAGTGCTTTATTCATTTTCGCGACAGCTCCAACGAGATTGTGTCGAAATGTGCTTCGGCTTGTACTATTGTGTGCATTTGTCTAAGGCTCTCAATGATTACTCCCACGGTCCCCGCTTTAAATAGCTGTCCATTGTCCGTTCCCAAGTCCACTGAGATTATATGTATTCTTGACCTTGTTCTAAATATGTTGTCTTTGGTCGTTCGAACTTCGATTTCGATCGTTTCGCTGTTAACCGTTATATTCCCATCATCAGCGCCATTGGTTAATCCATTTATTATCATTTGAATGGCTTACTTGATCTTTAGAGATATCTGTTACTTTTACAAACTTAGCACTGTGTATATCAGTGTTTTATAATTTAATGGACATTATGTTTAAGGTTCTTAGTAAATTTTATGCACTGAATATTTTGCATAGTTTACATTTTTATTAATATTACATCTGCCACACACGATCAACACATAACTAGGGTTGACCTAAAGAAAAAGCCATACAACTTCATTATAAAGGTGTCACAATGAACAGTTTTAATAAATCAATAAACTGACCCTACAGTTATAAATAACTAATGTCACGGCGATGCGCGAGATTTACTTTGCAGCCGCTTTGATGACGAGTTACGGTATAACATTTAGCAAATTGATTAGCGCGAGACCGCGAGCTGCGAACGATTCGGTTGATTGAACTCTTAATTGTGTAATTTTCGAGTTAGAAAAGTTACAAATGCCGTCCATTTGTAGGCTTCGAAGATGTGTTCAATGTAATTTTTAAGGTTTAACGCTTCCGTACAAATCGTAACACCTGTTTGTTAACACTTTTATTGTTCCACTGTTGGAACATGGGACTCTCAGAATGAGATGATAAAGGCCATAGTCTGCCACGCTGGCCAAGTGTAGGTTGGCAGACTTCACACGTCTTGGAGAACTATTTTTTTTATAAGTTATAAAAAAATTAATTATAACTTGTAATTTATTTATAACTTACAAAAATTTAATTTATATTTTTTATATATATTTTTTAAGATGTGTAGACACCTGGTAACAGGAAAACCTTGTTTTGTACACTGCAAAACATTATACTCTCTAGATTATTCTTCTTTTAAGTACCGTCTTCTTTAACTCTTTGGGGCGCGGTGGTACTAAAAACCTTTTTGTTGCGTTATATCGCAATGGTGGGACATTTTTTGACCCACCTTATAACTAATACCAGAATTGAATTATTTATATTTTTTTATTGTATATCGTTATTAAAAAATATTCCAATTTTGTTCAATTTTGAATTATATAAAATGTCTGTGCAACATAGGTATTTTTATTTTCTAAAATTCTGTGCCTCGAAGGGTTAAGCTGGATATGGTACACATCCGTGACTACTATAACTTATATTTACAGTACCTACACCTGTAGTCAAAACGCTTGCATATTTTCAAATCATCGCACTTAGTGTACTGATGCGCGTCGCTGGAGCCGATAGCACTCTGGAATGTCGACCCACCACGTGCCAACGCCCCGTATAATCTGTAATCGCCAAGGAAATTTCAATACAAGTATAAAAAAAATCGCAACAAACGGTAAATGATATCAGATGGTCGTGTTGAATCGTAACATTGTATCCAGTTTTTATGACATTTTTTTTTTCTTAAAGCTTCTAACCGTACAAAATTGCCCACTCAATGCTCCTATGATCATTTCGCGAGCATCATAATTGAAATTTCTTTGCACGAACTAACGAAGATAATGACGAGGCGCAGATAATTGTAATTGTACCGTACGTAAATGAGAAATTACGAAGTATATCGTAGTAAATGTACCTGATAAATGTCTACTGCGTGTATTCAATATTACCTACCAAGTACTTGTCAACGTCAAAGTAATAAAGTGTCTAATATATTATAAAACGTATCCATACATATAAATAATTACATGACAAATTGTCTCCCGTGCAGAACGCCACACAGTGGAAGCCGGTATTATGTATTAAGTCACTATTTCACAGAGAGCGGTGAACTTTTGCGTCGATAAAAAGCGCAGCTGGCCTTGACCGTGCTCCGGCGCATACGCTGTACACGCCGCGAGCGACGCTGTACACGCCGTGCGCTACGCAGGCGGTGTCGTAGCGTCGTAGATGTTCATCGTATTTGGTTATTATATTATGTACATATATACATATTTTTGGGTACATATGTAACATCACGCTAGTGGGAGTGTAGTATAGTCCCACATATCACCTGTTACGTTTACGTCCCACTATGAAATTTGTGAATGAGCCCATTGCCACATACATATACAAATTGCAATCAATATAATTTCCGAGTACTACAAAATTTTCTAATTTAGATTTTCTAGTAGTGGTTCGGCGTTTGGATATGTGGGACGTAAACGTAACTGGTGAATCGTGGGAATGTTCTGCATTCCTCTGCCTACCCCTTCGAGTATAACAGGCGTGAAGTTACGTTTACATTTAAAAAATCACTAAATTGTCTTATAAATTTTGTTATTAACTGTTTTTCATACGGGTAAAGTTATAACACTTTCTTGTTAATGAATATTCTTACGCGTCATGTGCTGTTTCTAGACGTTCCGTTACAGCATTTGTTCATTTCGATCATGCTCATTTAACACGACGGCCAGACCTTTGGATTGCATCGACACAGTTATGGCGAGAATCGAGGCCATGCATCCGTATATTTTGGCTAACGGTCACCGACGCGCCCTCACGATGTTCTGTTATTTTATAGCTTTATGGAATCTTGCTATTATCGTTTGTGTCTACGGTCGCATGGCATTACACATTCTTCGTTTTAATCTAGTGATACATTATTAACTTTATCAACACAAAATGTCATTGTTTCTACACAGTTCAAATATTGTTGTCTGGTATATTTATTTGTGCTTGACTGCCTTGTTGGTCGTGTTGGTTGTAAGCACGACTGCCGATTGATCAAGGTTCTAATCGCGGATCGAGCACTATAAATTTTTCTAACTTTGATTTTTTTGCTATAGTTCTGCTTCTGATATGTGCTTGGTGTATGGCAATGAATGTATTGCCACTAATTCAATAGTAGAACATAAACGTAATTCGTGAAACGTGGGAGTATACATACTTCTGCCTACCTCTCCGGGGGTTACATGCGTCATTTTACGTTATGTAAGTATATTTGTGTTTAACAATAAAAAGTCCACTGAAGTTGTCACATGGTCGTCTGTATTCGAAGTATCTAGCTCGATATCAGTAGCGTCATTACCTATTGTGTCGTGCGTAACCTATCATAGTAGTGTCGTCGTTTTTCCAGTGTAAATGCTATGTCGTGAACATGATAGCGAGAAATGATTTAATGCCTTCCGCGGTTGTGGCCGCATGTGCACGTGCACACGTGACGCATCTTCCAGCTACTGTATCGCGTGGCGTCTCGACCGCAGCGTTTCCTACTCAGTTTTCCATGTTTACTTTGAACTGTAAAATGACTTCCTCTCCTCGTGACGGCTCATGCACTGTTGACTATTCGGATTTGAATAAACCAACGGTTAAACATCGCAGATATCACCATTGTCATATATCGTCGGCTATCTTTAATGTTTGATCTTCTCGACCTTTGATTGTATCTTTGCTTTGCGAAAAGAGTTTCTCATGTTTCATCAAATAAGACTCTCAGTAAATGTAGTCAAAAGTTTTAAAATCAATAAGATTGTTTTAAATTTTGCATGTCTTTTTAAATTTGTACATAAATTACATTATTGCAATGAATATAAGAATTTCGGAAATCAACCAAAAATACATATTTTAAAAACAAAACAACTAAAAATACATATTTAATTAAAATTTGCTTTGCCTAAAAATTTGCATAATTATTGCAATATATTCAATGGCCCGCATACAAACACTTCAATATTTTCGCTGCTCTGATTGCTTGTTTCATATAAGATCACGGTCATACAAATGATTTATAAAAAAACTTAATCTCACTACAGTTCTCGTAAGTTAATTAGAACATAGAAAACTTTCCATTTCAATCCAGGTTGCGGAAAGTAATAAAAAATGGTTGTAGATGGCGTGTATGCCACTTGGTCTATCACGTCCGAGAGGAACGATATTTGCTTTTAATTTATTTACTTGCTTTCTCTCACCGATTCTATTTCGAGGTACATAATTCAACTCTATTAATGTTGTATGCTGTATTTGTTTCCGTTATTCTTATTGTTAATGCATGCTACGCTTTAAATATGTGTAAGTAAGACTTTAAATTCCATATGTCAATGCACCATACTCAACAAGAGACAGTTGGGCAACTCCATTGGCATCATTATTGACATTGAATTTATTAGATTTGTATCTGACGTTTACAATTCAACTTGGTTCCACATTGGTATTTTCAAACCAGTTACATCAAACTGGATGGACACCTTCAGTTTAGATGAATCTTTTAAACTGTTTGAATACAAATTGTTTGCGAATAAAAATAACTTTTCATTCAATAAACCAGTTGTGGTCGGTGTAGCGTCTGATGTTATTGAACATAAAAAAGAACTGGATACTCATTTCGACCGTTCAAAGATCGTTACTATTTTGCATTATTAATTTAAATATTTGATTAGATTTCGCATATTTTCGCTTATTAGCAGATAAATATTTAATGCGAATATCTTATTTTGTACCGTTCAAACATTTTGCTGCATTTCATTTTCCATTCGTTTTTGCGGATGTCTCAGCGTTGCGTTTTACCGTTCTTATGGTTCATTAGGGACTTGAACCATAACGACGTTTAAACATTGTCATCAGTTAACATAAAGCGTTATGACTTTCTATAATTATGCAGTCTATTATAAAAGTTACTACGCGGTACACTGGTGGTTGTAAAAGCGTCGCTTTCTATCGTCTCATTGTGTCGTCCCGTCGCTAACGATGCTATCGCCTCGTTATCGTGTCTGACATCTAGTTTCGCCGCTTTGTCCTCTTATAGTTTATCGTTAATCGGCGAGATGTGGGAAGTGCTGTAATGTTACTTGCCATGTTTCATTACTCGTCGATGAATGGCGCTGTTATCTCCTCGGTCCTAATACGGAGGAGCTGTAATATAATTGCGTATTTGACGCTTTACTTGTAGTGCATTTGCCCATGTCACGAATTGCGATGTGTTCTCGTGCTCGTGTTTCATCACAAAATATTTGATATCATTTAGTTATGTTTTTATTGTTTTGGACAATACATATGACATTGTAAACGGTTAAAACTACAGCTATTACGCCACTTTTCATTGACCAATCGTTGTTTCATAAAGTAATATTTCATTTTGAAAGGTTACAGCCCTGCCAATCTTAATTGCAAACATTATAAGCCTTATCGACCCTTTATAGTTCCACTGTTTGACTTAAGCTGCCTCTTAAATTTAGGAGACGCATTATATGATTCAGATCATTGTCGAGTATTCGAAGGGATGTTGGTTTCCTTACAATATTTTTCATTTTTCGTTTTTAAAAGTTATGTTTCTTTTTAAAGTTCGACTTTTGAGGTCAAGCTGCTGTTTAAAAGTATCTATTAGATTCCAAAACGAAATGAACACAGTCCATCTATTGTCACCCCGATTACCCAATGACGCGTTGTAAGCTCCAATTATCTCAGTGTTCTACCACAGTGCAATTTTGCGTTTTATAACTGAACATAATACTACCATTATTGCCACGTGCCGCAATAATAATGGCTATTACAGTTTTTGTGCGTCGAGTGCGACAGTCACCTGACGTCGCGGAATGTAGCGACTCGCATCCGCTGAATTTTGCACCTGTCCGTCGTGATCATCATGTTACTTAGGCTATGTGTGGCCGATTATCATATATTTAAGAAATTTGACCTTATTTTCATCATCGCCATCAGCCTTTTTTCGTCCACTACTGGATACAGGTCTCACCAATAGCACGCCACTGCCCGTATTATTAGCGTATTTTTCATTTATATGGCTAATTGCTCTTTTCGTACTTCTTATTTTTTCGTCAGCTAAATTCATATGACTCATAGGTCAGATATGCAGGTACTTATTTTTAGGATCCTCTTCGACAGCATCTACTGGTTGCGCGTTTAATGAAAATTACATAGTAATATATTCAGAATGTTATTTTTAGTTTTAACTTTAACTTAATAATGTTATTTTTAATGTACGTTGTATCAATAATAATGTTGATTAAGTGCTCTAGTAATTATCGAATTTGAATTAGCTATTGATAGGTTAGGTGTATAATTTAAATGTTCGCTTAATGCAGCGAGTGAAAGACCACACGGTGACGTAGATGCACATTCCAGTAATAAAAACAAGTATGAGCATTCGAAAGTAAAAATTCAAGATTAATTTCAATTGGAACTGCTCTGTTCTTGAAATCCATTTACAAATCTCTATGTTTGATTTGTATTGAAGGTTTGATTGAATCGCCATTTTCTGTGTTGGCATTTTATTTGTTCACAGTCTCACTGAGAGCGGTAAACTAGAAATTAGTAATAAATTATTGCTCGATATAGACTAACTGTGTACATATACATACGATATAGCAATAGCAAATAAAGTGTTTTCATACAAGGTCACTTCAGTATTTTAATAGCAATAAGTCTAAGAACATTTTAAACTTGTGCAATCCAGACCGATTTCGGCCACAATGAGAGAACTTTTATTTAAACTTGATTTGTCTTCTCTGACGTGGTTTATGGAGCTTATTTTTACTACATTCAACTAAATTATTGCAACTTTTCAAATTATCGTCAGGCCACACGTAGCCACCTACATAGGCCACCTAGATAGGACGAGTACCTTTGGACGAAAGTGACGAAGTAAAGTATGACGAAGTTCCATAACGAAGTTATTAAATCCAGGTGAAAATTTCTTTTAATGAGTACCGATTATTGTGTGTACATTTAAATGCTCTATTTGGTTCCAGTTATGAAGCTTGTGTACATAGATGAAAGCTTCTTCGATCACTGTGTATTTAATCATTTGTTGTACTATTTACAACGTTTCTTCGCTTAAATCTATTAGAAGGACTACAAGCGTCTTATTGCCGGCGGTCATATTCCCGACTTCATTAGCAATTACATGCGATCGTTTCTCGCGAGTCGAGCTATTTATTGTTGACTTGCCGTTGTAAATAGAACCGAGAAATGTAACAATAGAGTCTTCGGCGGTACCCTCGCTGCGAGCCAATGAACTATGAATTATACTCATGATTAGAGAACGCTCCGCGATCTTTGATCATTTGTTGCAACTGATAATAATAATTATTACGAAGCAGGTGACGAAATGATTAAATAATTCACTTTGCCATGGAACGAATGTTGTTTTTGTGTGTTATATTTAACATTCGAATTACATCTGAACATTTAATAATTTTTCCTGTTTAGTTACACTTCTAGATAGATTAATGTTGATTACGTTCTCTAAATCATTACTCACGCTATTGCTTTTGCAAATTTATCGAAAATATCACTCCGTCTGTGTGATAGAAGACAGTTCGGTCTGTACTATCAGTATTCAGTGAGATTTTAACCACTATAGAAATATTAATGAGCCTAGGTCACTGATATGCCATCGCATGGATTCTCAGAACGCTTAAACGAATATGCAGACATCAATCGAACAAATGACTAATGCTGCGCGCGGTCAGAAGTAAATACATTGATAAAAAATCTATCGGATAATTCGGAATGTGAATGTATACCACGTAGCGATTATGAGAGTGTGCCCGGGGACATGTTGTAATGTATCATTTGGTAATGTAATGCAAAAGAATTGAATAACCAAAACGTCGCGTAAATGCAAAAATTATAGATTTCGCTCACATAAATATGTGAACGTCAAAACATTCGTATTGTTATTCAGTGAAGACATGAGGTAAATTGTATTTAGGAGCGGAGGTAGACTGTAATTTTCTATAGTTTACTTTTACAGTATATGGCTTAGACTTTTTCTCGTGTTGGATGTGAACTTATGAGCATAATAAAGTCATTGTGACTACGAGCTATTTGTTACAGCGGCGACCACACAAGTTTAATGCACAAGGCATTTCTGGTTAATGTGAGGGATATCTGTGACTAATTGCAATAGCTCGCTCAGATCTTGCACTGATGGTGATATGTGTCCGCTGTGTCTAAGACAAAGGGAATATCGCTGTTCCAGGACTATTAAGCACTAGGAGGTACCACCAATTTGTTATAAAGGCGATTTTAAAAGCTTTGAGAATAATGTCACCTTAGTCTGAAAGGAGTCCGCGTCTAACAGTGCAATGTTGAAAGAGTTGATGGTGATCATCAACAAAATATCTCGTCGTTTCTCGCCGATTAATATCGCGTATTGAGTGGGTTTAAAAAAATACTTGCGATATCTCCACGCGTGTGTAACAATTTCGTTCTGCTCGGCTCGCGAGGCGGTCTTCGGCGATGTTATCGCCGTATACCTGTGCATTTATTACAATGAAATCCATAAGCCGTTGAGCATTCAACCTGCTCTTGGCGCAGGGTTGCCTATTTCGAAATTCTATGAAACCGAATAGTGACGTTATTGTGTTAAGCGAATTTCGTTATTGTTATATGTAAAGGTTTATTGTTCTTCAGATTTATATAGCTAACGTTATTTGGGTACGGAAAATGATCTTTAAGTGATTGTGGGATACAATAATGGTATCCGTTTAAATCTTTGGAACTCAATGAATAAATAAATATTGGGCTTTGCTATTTCCAATCTGCATGCCCAACATGGGGATTATGAGTGTAATCTCCCAGTGGAGACTTATAGGCCCAGCCGTGACCTGCGATAGCCGATGATGATGATGATGTTGTATTATTACTTTTGTTTCAGTTATTCTATATTTCAGTGTAATTCGAAATAAAAGTGTCGTACTCGGCTGTAACGGGGCTCTACTTTGGATTAACTCATACGATACGAAAAGCACTTACATTAAGCTTCTATGTATGATGAGGATCAACATTTTTGCCACTTTCTAAATATATTCAGTACTCCGTGTGCAGTAGACAGGTGCAAGCCCTGAGACATTGCATTGAAATTGCACGGCCACTTCCTATGGGCGTGTTTATTAATAGCCGCGGCGTAAACAACGCCCGTGCGTTATGATAATAATAATAATGTTTATTATTAAGAGCCCATAAACCTACCTGCGTCCGCGCAGCAAAAATAAAAAAACATTTTTTTATTTGCTTAAACTTGTATCGATTTAATTCGCATATGTTCTTCTTTAATAGGCCGGCTAGTTTCAGACCTATTTGAAAATATAATACGTGATACCAGCCTGTGCATATATTATTTATATATATCAAAATTATCACGAAACATTGAATATTCATATCTTATTTCTTTCTAGTTTAAGTATTCACATAACACTATCAGTTTATGTCCATGTCCATTTCTCGACCCAAACTGCCTTAACAAGGGATGTTTTGTCCGTATCCTTTCGCTGGATGTGCGGGCAGGAGATCGATGTAAATATATATA
>DWEJ01001181.1:0-13695 GCA_018245835.1 Mysoria sejanus stolli
TTATTGTGTTTTATATGTCGATAAATGTTATCGACTTTTCATTTACTAAAACGTGACTCACCTCGCTTCTCAACGCCAACAACAAAATGTAGCGAAATAGTAAAAAGACGTAAGTGACCGGTGACGACTTAACAAAAACGCTTTACCTCCGCCGAGGGCCGAACTTCGCCACAAAGAACAATCACACAACACGTGGCGTTTACGTCCGTTTGGACATTCGAGTGTCCGCGGAACAATGAACTTGCACTGGCGAACTAGACCAAACCAAGCAACGCGAGGTAGAACTGTTTTGTATATAGAACTTCGGTTTGAAACTACGGAATGAAAGAATGGAAGCTTTAATCGGTGTGCAGGGTTAGTAACGCACGTAGGACGACTGCCTACGCACACATATGCACTGTTTCCCACTTACCAGGTACACCGAGCCACGCAGTATTACCTTCCGTTTAATCACTACGTTGTGCCATAATATTTCCATAACACATCATTTTTTCTTTGCACTATACCATAAGGAAACTCCACGCGGGAAATCACAAATCCGTATTGAATATTGGGCAAAGTTACACTTAATCAATTTTCCAACAAAAACTGATTGCTTCACAGTTCTGTACAATATTGTGGTGAGCAGATAAAGAAAAAAAATTAACATCCAACGGATGTTTCTCGCTTTGGCTGTGGTTATACCGTGACCATAGCTTATTCGCGTTTTATTACCACAAAAACCTTTAATAAAGTACATCAAGAGTAAAAACGTTATTAAACGTCTAGATATTTTTTGTCAATACAATATCCGCAGCCTTCTGTATGAAGGTCGTGTAATAATTGTCGTAGCGTCTCTAATGTAACTGTAAATAGAGTTCGATGATGTAATTTACACAAATAATTTTATTATTTTGCTATAAAATCAAACTCTGTAAATTATGAAGTAGGAACCAATGAATGTTTTACGAAAAAGTTTGTACATAAATAGTATAGAAAATACTAATAGTTGTCATTCTCTGTAATCCGTACGATTAAAATCAAAAATAAGCTTCGCATACATAAAACAATAAAATCTCAAATAACTTTACTAACCAATATTAAGGTGCCATTAAAATTTGACTTCAGTAGCTATTTAAGAAACAATATAAGAGTAAATTAAATATTATTATGATAGTTTACGTTTAAAGGTAAGTAATGTGCACACGTACATACGCCCTCTTATATAATACATGAACATGCGGTAAACAACGTAAATACGGGTGTTTCGTAATGTAAAAGACTTCAACGCTGTCTCATATCACCCACAAGGTCCACAGAATTAAAAAAAAAACAAAGTCTCTATAAAAACGCTCTACAATATAACAATAACTCTATTTCTATTTAGTAATAACGTGCTTTCTTTTATATTATATATTTGCAGTAAATACAAATTATATTATCGAAATTACTCTTATGTTTCCAAATTTTCACTTAGAAATATTCAAAGTAATTCTAAGACAATTATAACTGGTGAAAAGTGGGAATGTATCTACTATATTCCTCTGTCTACCACTTCAAGGTTCAAAGGCGTGATGTTACGTTCTTGGTCTCAGTTGAGAATTAAATAAAATTTATTTTTATACCATTATAGGTTTAAAGTTTAAACCTTAATATGTATAATAGAATAATAATAAATACTACATAATAAGGCTTTCAAAGTCCACTCTATACTGTTTCCGGTAATACCGACAGTTTAATAATAACAGTTGTAATGTAAAAATTACCATAAACTTAAGTTCTCATATAACAAAAATGAAAAACAGGTGAAGTTTTTGCAATAAAATTTTAAGCTTCCTTGTTGGCAGCGTCATACACTTATATCTGACGATTATAAAAAAATATATATGAATACTAGTTGACACGGCAAACGTCGTTCTGCCGTAGAAATTATTTCTAGTGAATATTTTGTTACGAAATAAAAAATAATGAATCTATTGGTTTTTTTTATTGTGCTTGCGTTTGACTGCTATCCCACCTGATGGAAAGCGAGATGCAGCCTAGGATGTAGCACGCGTTTGAAGGTTTCCCCCGCGATAAAAAAAAAAAAAAAGGATGTAGCACGCGTGCCTAGTAAGTGCCTATTCACTCTTGTCTTGAATAATTCCAGGTTGTAGGAATCGGGAAAAATAGAAGCCGGCAGGGAATTCCACTCTTTCGCAGTTTGTATCAGAAACGATTTAGCAAACTGTTTCGTTCTGATCAGAGAGATGTCTATGAGATGTGGATGGTACCCTGCCGTTCGTCTAGATGTCCGATGGTAGAACGTTTATGCCAAATTTTATCAAAATTGATGCAGTGATTTAAGCATGAAAGCCTAACAGACAGACAGACAGACGGACAGACAGACAGAGTTACTTTCGAATTTATAATATTAGTATGGATTGTGAATTAATATAGATAGATTTTTAAATAAAGCATTTTTGATCTGCTGTTAATCGTCTCCGGCGAGTGTACCACACTCTTCTACCTACCTCTTCGGGAAAATACAGGCGTGATGTTAAATTATGGCATGGATAATCATATCACATCATCAATTATATTTTCCTTTACACAACCGCTGCCACCGTTCGAAAAAAATATTCCGAATCAACTTACCGTACCGTTAATGACTGGTGACGTAGAGGCTGGAATTATAGGAAAAATAAAAAGGATTAATTTTTTTTCGATTATTTTGAATTAAATTGAAGAATATGGTACCTACTAGGTTTTTATTAATCGGTAATGTTATAATATTTATAATAGAGCTTGCGTTGTGGCAACCAAACGTTCTTATTAAAATGCAGCTTAAGATCCATTAGGTAGGTACCTACCACATACTTTTATGAAAATATTACTTATTTATTTCTTTGTAACATTCAAATAATGTATTTGCAACATTTATAATACACGTGGAAAGTGTACAGCTCCTTAAACCTGCACCACTGGCGCTACGGATAATGAGTTACCTATACATTACTCGCTTTGCAGGGATTACGAACTAAAAGGAGCGTGTTAGGGGATTGATGTATACGTGGTGTTGGTGTTCGTGTCCGTGAATGCGGGATGCGCGGCGTGCGCGGAGTGCGGAGTGCGGCCACGAGCACGGCGGCGTGCGTCATGCCCGCCGACACAATGCGCTGCGACAATTGACACAGATGCAGAGCTGTTGCGTCGCTCCGTGTGTGCTCAGCCGATGTTGCCTGTGTACCTACATTCTACCAGCGCACTCACTGTAAACACTACATACGAGAACCATATAACGTTTGAAGTCATGGCACCCATACTTGTAGGTATGTACAATTTGAACGATCTGTAGGCTGTAGGTACCCATAGTTATTGGGTCGTAGTTCTAACCTGTAACTGTAAGTATGTTCTTCTGTTGGACATAAATCTGTTGTTAGAATTAGAAAGATTACGTGCATTATAAAAGTAAGTGTCACTTGTACCGTTAAGGTAGATATCGTGAGGAAGCCTGCAAACCTGCGAACGTCTGCACCTCATACTTGGTTAGCGTGACAGGGTATAACCCTAACCCTTAATGTCCTGTTGTAATTCCATTCTACAAAATCGTCTTAAAGAAAATCTTCCTTTTTTAAACAGATCAGGACAGAGGACAAAAAATATTAACATTACAGTATAATTTAAAGCACGTATTTTATTCAATTTTATGTTACGTAAATTTTTAGATGAAAGCATCCGCCTAAGATTACCTACATAAATTAAATGATTTTCACAAAGGTGATATTTATAAATGACATGAAGCAGAAGGTAAGTAAGGTCATTGAAGAAATAGCGTAAAATATGAATGGATGTAAAAAATAGCCTATGAATATCATTACGTATTAATGTACAGTTTAAGAAGTTGTTAACCTACATTTCATTAAAGTAAGTCTGCTGATGGAAAATTGCTAAATTATAACAAAACTTTTACAGCTACAGTCGTAAGGCTTAAAAAGATCTCCAATTGAAAAATCACTATTTAACATGAAATTAATCTGGTTGGTAGATTATACGTATAAAAATACTGGCGAAGTATTTGAATACAAGTTTTTAATGGATACGACCGAAAGTAATATATATTATAAGTTTCATTGCACTTGAATAAAGGCGTTAGTAAAGCAACAATCGACACTGAATAGTGTTGAATGAAGCCGCGCTAACAATAGTAGGGACACGGCCACCGAGAATACGAAATTTCATTATATAGGGTCACCGCGCCACATGTGAAGTGGTTCCCGTATTTACATTCGCAACCAGTGGGTGGTAAAACATGTGAGTTCTGCTACCGTTGATAAGCCTCTTCGATGTGTAATTTTCACCGAGCTTAAACACACATAATAGCCCCCGATACGTTCGAGTGTGACAATTGGCATTAAAAATGTCGAATGAAGCAGTAACGACTGCGTCCGAGACGTGGCCAGTGATATGAAATTTCATTATGTAGAATACGCACAGTACAATATATAGTATTCTATTAAACAGTATGTCGTTCGTGTTAATGTTTTGAGAAAATAATAGTACATAGAGGTGCCGGCAAGTAAAATATTTATGGTAAGATTATTTCAAAAACTCAAGAATAAGTCTGTTTTATTTGAAGTGATATGTTTATTTTAATATGGTATATATCCATTTAAAATTTCGAATTGTGGAATTTTGTAGAAGAACTTGGAAACAGATGTTTTAAGGCAGTACCGCATTGACTATTTCTTTAGTACTAGAAATAATACGGGCGACGGCGCCGGTGACGTTTTACCGTCAGTTATAATGGTTTGTTGTATACTAAGGTAAAGTAATTTGATAAGTTATTCCCATCCAAGCTGGTATCAAGTATAGATATGCTTTTAATATAATATTTCATATGTATGTATATATTTACGAAAGCTTACAAAATCGAAAAATAGATTAGTTTCAGTTTTATTTAATTTGATTTACTGTTCATATTTCAACTGTGGCGCGGCACTTCACAAGACGGCGGGCAAACAGCGCGCGTGAACCCACGAATAATTCACACGCGAGCCCTACAAATAATGCTCCCCGACCCTCTGCCCCCGTGCCTTCGCCCCTGGCCCCTCCGGCCGCAAACTGAGTTATTTATCGCCCCCCGCCCCGACCGGGGACAGGAAATACCCGCACGTATTTTTACTGCCGGCTGAACACCGCGCGTGAAACCCAGCGACATCTCTCGGGGGGCGCGGACACTGTGAACTAGCGTAGCGGAATTACTGAGCGACTCCACTCGACTACAGATCAGCTGAGTTCTCGCCTCAATGCGTCAATATTAAAATTATAAAGTACCTCTACATTCGTCGCATAACTTTATCTCAATAAGAAATATATTATCATTCCCTGTGATATAAGGTCGTCTACCTGCTAACATCGTTGCGAACGTCAACGTAACTCATCGCTTTCGTTCTGTAAGTGGTTTAGCAAACATCTTATTAGTCACTCCGCCACTCTCTTATCTTATCGTATTTCCAAAATTATACAAAAAGGATGTATCCTTATCTTTTTATTCGTAACAACATTAATCATACGACACCAATCGGTGTTTTGGCCGCAATCCTATTTTTTAACATTCGCAGTGTGTATTTAGATATTTACTTTAAATTGGTAATTTGTCATTCTTTGCGTGGCAGTGGACAAATATTTACATGGTGATCAGATTTAACGTGAATTGCCAAGCGGGAAGTGTCTAGATATATAGAACTAGGTCACCGTCTAGTCTACTGTAAACACGTTAAAATGTTTGCTCTCTGTGACTTACTGAACCGACACCCCTAACGTCATAAAGTGCGATCCACAATAGCGCTAGCCTACAAGAAACAGTATACCTACTTGTATTTATATATGTGTGGGTCGCTGTGTACTAAGTGTAATAAACACTCGCGCAGCTTTCTTTTATAGATATTCCGACTTATCCCGTATTTTTACTGACATATTATCTTTATTAAGGATTTTATCAATCAGATCGTCTTGTTGTCATAGTGAAGCGTTAATTTTTGGCTAGAAGTATTACCTACCTACTACATAGAATCTTTGATTGGTAGATATTGTTTTAGCTGTCTTTATTACTGCTGTTTAATTTGACATTAGGTATGTAAGGTAGTTTTAAAACAAATGACGCAAATACGAGAAAGTATGTTAATTGTCTTGAAGATAATGTTTGTTATGTCCAAAAGAACGCTTTAATCTCGTTTGAGTTGTCGCTCTTCCAACTCTTTTCATGTTCGTCTGCTGGACACGTGTTACTCCAGGAGACACCGAGCATATTCTACTAGTCTGTTCACCAGACTTGTGTTAGTTAAATCGCCTTTAAAGACTCCAATAAAGTTGAGTTTAGATATGTGCCCGATGCATGGCAATAGGCTCACCACCTATTCCATAGCGGGACGTAAACGTAACCAGTGAAACGTAGGAATGTTCTGCATTCCTCTGCTTACCTCTACGGGGATCACAGGCGTGAAGTTACGTACGTACGTACGATAAAGTTTAACTATTGTTCTCGACATTACCCGGAATCCACTGCTCTGCCTGCACTCCAATCCACTGATAACAATAGAAATAAATTTAAATTTCTAAGTAAAATAATTATTTACACATGTGGTGAACAACAAAATTACTCTTACTGGGTAATTTTAGACAATCTTATCAAGTACCTATATAAGTTGTTGTTAAAGGAAGCAATCATATATGTATGTAGGTATACAGTAAATAATAAAGTCAAGTATTTGAAGAAATCGTGTCTTTAGAATTATATTAGATTTATGAAGAGTTTGAATCTAGAAGAAGACCCTAAAGGACTTGACGTGAAGTTATATATGTACATATGTATATCTATAAATGTACCAATAAACGCTGTGTAATTATGATATGTGTATGCCATTATCAGTGTTATTTTTTACTAATCAAATAATTACTTCATTGTAAGAATTTAATAGTCAATAATTTTAATTATAAGGTTTCCGAAACCTGCGTGCATGTATGAAAAGAGTTATGAATGTGGAGGAGGCGCGTCAGGTCTGCAAGGATAGAGATATTTGGCGCACAGTGCCCTCTGACTGCCCCGTAATTAAGAGTACATATATTGATGTAAAAAGGTCTCTGGTAACGCCAGACGAGTTTGGTGTGGTGAGTGATTAACAATAAAACGATATGTTTTTTGTTCACTTTTTTTAAAAAAAGATGCAACGCTAATACATACATAAGTCCAAGTATAATTTAATGTTATTATCCTTGTATTTTTTGTGATGTGATGATGATGTTTCAAATAGATATAAATCAATGTTTTTATTACTAAAAAGAAAAAAGTTAATAATGTATTTAGCATCACATACTTATAAATGGTTTTTTTTCCTCTCACTTCACTGCGTTATATTAGCATTTTAATATAACATTTAAGAGTTTCCCTTGACAGTGTAAATTACCTATGTGTAATTTTCCTTCTAAGTATTTGAATCTGTGCCTCGTCAAAGCTTTATTGTGAAAATTGTCGAACTTTACAGATTCGCAAATGTCCGAATGGGTGTTAATTGACGCTTTACTAATAAAGTGGATGCCTATTGTACTATTTCGTAACTAATTGCTATCAGAGGGGATCTGACACAAGTGATGAGTGTGGACGCACATTCACTCACGAAATTGGTTACGTCAGTAATCATTAACCAGGAAGTTGCTTTGGGCGAACTCGGTCGTGATCGGCATGGTGCGTTTCAGGGCATTCAACTTTAGGACATCTTTCTCTATTAATAGACCCATGAGAACTATAAATGACAGTCGAGAAAAACTTGTCAAAGGTAATTAAATTTATAAAGCATAACAAAACAAGCGTACCTACTGTTTTAGGTCCGTCATAGACTCCATTAAGTTAATAACGCACAGAGGTCTATAATGAAGGTCATTAAATGTTATTATGTGGATGTTTTATAAGGATATGCGTGTTAAAACGGATTACACGCGCGTGCGTGACAAGTGTTAAAAATTGTGCCTGAGTATTGTAAGGCAACATCATAATATTTAATCAAAGAGAATTTTTTTTTGTCCACTAGAAGCAGATTAATGAATTTCCTTATTAACTTTAAAAACAATACCTAATATTTTTTAAGGAGCACCTTATCACTCTTTTATTTTCCAACACTGAGGAAACTTGAACATTGTTGCTTACTATAACATGTAAAGTAAGTTATACCACTGTGTGTTTTTTCAAGTATACAAATATGTTGGTTTGGTAGTGAAATTAATAAGAAGTCTCGGAAGTAGGTATTATTAATAAGTGCTCCTAACGATTTGTATCGCTGTATTATCAGTAATTTTTAAATAGCGGTCAAAGATCACAGTAACAATGTGGCGAACAACAGCATCGACATTGTTTTGTGATTAACAGTAATAAAAGGAAGGAAAAGCGTCAATACAAATAGGTTTCACGCAGAATTATTAAAACAAGTAGGAAACAACATATGTAGATCTAAAATGAGATGATGTGAGTCACAGTTTCAGCGGAGGAGCTGTATATCGCTGGTTGCGGTCGCCAGTTGTTTTGCGAGCCAATTAGTGGCCGAGTTCGTTAAATGGACGCCCGCTGAAACACGTTTGGGGATCACGTGAAGGTTAATAAGTAGTTATTTATATTATTACACTACTACATTATATAAACAGATGTAAATCACAGTACACACTTGAGCAGTTAAGCAATTAATGTAATGTACAATTACAATTTAAAGGTCATTTAATGATTCTAGGTTTACGTTAAAATTTTAGGTTGGTTTAACAATGTTTGTGTCCTCGCGGTCACTGATAGGTCTACTTTGAGTGAAGCTTTAGTGAACAATGACAGTGAAACTATATGTTTTAGTGTGGTTCGTTATTTCATGGAATTCTTGCTACAAGGCTGGCTATATCAAATATAATTATTACTGTCTTGTCGGAAGTTGTTGTTGAAAGCTTCACAAATAAAGTTTTACGTTACGTTATGTGAGAATTATGCGAGACATTTATACATTTCATACAGTTCAATGTCAAAATGTCTGAGTTAAAATTATGTAAGTACACCTTCCCTCTTTCATTGTTTTAATGAATCGGTATCTTACTGACCCACTTAGTCGTGCGTTCCTAACGATTATTGGGACAGTCGCAATAAATTAAATAACAAAATCCGTGCGCCCGCTCTCCCTTGGCCGGGAGCGGGCGTCAGAGCGGCAGTGGCGCACCCCCACATTTTTTTGCGGGTAGGTAACGTGCTCGGTGACACCTCGCGCGGGTCAAGTGCGGGGGCGCGGGCGGGGGCGCTAATTCCGAGCGCGTGACCGCACCCCCGCGTCCGCTCTCCCCGCTGGTCCGGTCCGGCCGTTTTCCCGCCGGATTTGCGTTCATACAGTAAAATAAAAAGGGCGATTTGGCGCCCTCCATCGCCGCCGCCCGATTAGCGGCGCCCGGGAAAATTAAAAGTATTTTATTCCAGCATTTATTCCCTTTTTGTTTGCGCTGAATAACGTACGCGTGGCGCGCGCCCGTCACCCCGCCGCTGTGACGGATGGCACCGTATTGATAACATGTTATCACGTGGAATATATTATGTAGCGCGCTGTCTATTTCGCTGTAAACTATTATGCAAACAGGTTAGCGGCGAATTGAAGTATTGTTACTGGCGCTGATTTACAAAATGTATACACATATTATGTCTATTTATAATAGCTGGATAGATACCTACTTGTGCGGTATAGTTTCACTTCATTCAATAAATTATTCAGCTTATTCATCTCTAATACAATAATGCTAATAACACACATCAGTTTAAATGCGTACTATCCATCGCTCTTAATCCATTAGCGGGCGCCATTCCCCTGCATGACGTAGGCCCCTGGTTCTATGGACCAGGTGTACTGGAGGTCTATATCTGTAAATAGACTTCGCTGTAGATAGAGCGGCGGTAAAATATACATGGACAAACAGAATCCACACAGCCGCGAAGTAAAAGCCGTGCCGTAAGAGTTTTGTAGTCACGGTTATCTGACTTTAATATTTTGCGAGCGCATCCCCCGGGATTGCAGATTCCCGGTTCTATTTTTGTTTCAATATTCCGTACCTACGTAAAAGTGGTTCTTTGTGGGTAGCTACCTGCCAGCTTATTTTATTAAAGATTCAATATTTACAAACAATGAACTAACGGGGTGTTAACCATTTAGTTAAGTAGGACTTTAGAGCCCTGAAGTATCAGCTTATGTTCAATTGTTATACGAAATACAAACATGGATTTTGTTACGAAATAATAGACTGGTACTGACCGACTATTGGAATATTACTTAGTTAAATAACTAAATATTTTTTTATCAGAGGCTTCAGAAAACTTTGATCATTACATTTGAGTTCTGTTTCGAAAAAGAGTCCTAAAAGTAATCTGTTTGCTTGCAAAATAAATAAAAAAAATGACATTTTCATCTTTACACATCAAATACATTTCAAGTAAAACGTAACGTAACTTCACGCCTGTAATCCCCAAAGAGGTAGGCAGAGGAATGCAGAACATTCCCACGTTTCACCCGTTACATTTACATCCCACTATGGAATAGGTGGTGAGCCTATTGCCATGCATCGGGCACATATCCAGACTCTGAACCACTACTAGAAAATCTAAATCAGAAAATTTTGTAGTGTTCGACCCGGGAATCGAACCCGGAATCTCCCAATCGGCAGTCGCACTTGCAACCAATACGAGCAACGAGGCAGTTAATATGCTTGTAACAAGCAATTATTCTATACATTCTGCACAGTATCTTACCATAGACAATAGCGTGAATTCCCTTGAACTCTTAGTGGTGGCCACTTTGGTGAAGAATACGAGGAACTGGATGAGGTAGACCGCGTAGGACAGCCGGCTTATGAAAACCAATGGACGGCAGCGTAATATCTTGGACAGGAAACCTATAAATTATATTAAATTAACATTTGAAACATCATATGAACTAAACACACGTGAAAACACGTGTAGACAAGAGTAATAAGAATTAAAATATGCGCATTTAGCACCGTGTATGTCTTTTAATGCTGCCATTTCACGATTTCGTACCGAATCGCTCGCTCGCGCGAATAATACCATAGACACGCAAATTTTTTTGCATAGTGATTTGTCATGAAGTAAAAAAAAATTACGCCGCCTGACTGTATATTATAATTATAGTAGTAAATATTTGCATTATGGTTCCATTGTTTCAGATTCGGCTGCGAAACAACATCTTTAGACGTCTTTATTTCAATCTATGGCGATTGATAGAAATGCACGCACGATTCAATTCTAACATATTAATGGCCGGAACAGCAGCCACAGAGTGCGACACAGATTAAAGCTTAAGTATGTCCAGTATTAATAAACTAAACACTACAATCCAAGTACACTAAACACAACAGTGGTCAGTTACGACAGGTAAAATAGTAAACCACAATGCACTACTAAAAATATAGCCAATAAACATACTATTAGATTCACCATTTTGTTATAATACTCATGTGACAAACTTAAATTAAGAAAAATATACTACGCACCACAATATCCTCCCTGCGCCACATATATGAGCCAAGCCAAAGCAATCGCAGACGCTATGGGAGTAAACGCTGCGTATTGAGCAGCAAATGTCGTATTATATCTGTACTCCGTAGAACCTGTGTCGTGACCTGCCCAGATGACCAGACCCCAGAGCGCTGTACTGACCAACCAGCCAAGTGTGAGGAAAAACTGAAAATGGCACCAAAGATATTAACAATATTCATATCATAGTAAATCGGAAGATATATGTCAAATCAAAAAAATATTTTTCTGTTACCTTGCCATGTCGACCTGGATTTCGCAGAGCGTGTCCCAAGCTCAAACCAATTAGGTACGGCGAGCAGCGATGGAACACTGACATGTAGCTCAACCGCGCTGTCCGATAAATTTGACTTAAGCTGCAATTTAAAAATCGAAATGTTTCACAAATTGCAAAAAAAATGTAGACTATAATATCTCGGACTAGGAAAAAAACTTGCGTTCGAAATACGTTGGTATAACTAATCATAACATTAATATAAAATACAGCGTGTCACATGCATTTCAAAATCTTATTTTAAAGTAACACATTCCATAATAAAACGTTGATGAGTTCTTAGTCATTAATAAATAACCAATATAATTTAAAAACTAGCCCATAATGTCCTTATATGTTTACTTTTATAAATTAAAGTTGCCATTCAGTAGTAGAATACGGTTAATCGTATAATTATTCACTTTAACTTCATAAAAGCAATTTTTAATTTCGCAGCTGAACGGTCCGAAGTGTCGTGGCATCGCGTGTGACGTCACGATTAAGTAAACTACAGACGAGCAAACTTCGCGTCAAAGTGTAAATAGAAACATCAATTTGTTTATTTTGTGTATTAAAAAATTGATGGTACGAGGTACTAATGGTGTCTTGAGTGTCTTGAGTCTTGGTGTAAAAACTCTTTTTTATCAACTTCTAGAATTATGTTTGTTCAAATTCTGACTACGTAAACAACACAAATTAAGTGGTTAAATGATACACGGCGGAACTCTGCAAATGTACTCGTATCTTCAAATTCTCCATTCAATTTATTTTACTGCAACATTGACAAATTATTTTCCATTAATTATATATTCTAAATCTAGTAATCTTGTGAAATATTAGATATTAGCTAATGACCATGCTGTACGAACTGTATATTGTTACATTCATTGGATAGATGTTTTGTTTTTGATTGAGATTCTTTCTATTTCATTTTTTTATCTTACATTTTACGAAAAACTTACATTAGGTTAGGTTCATATGTAAATATATTAAAATTAGCTAATGAAGCTAATTACAAGTTTTCACTTTTAGAAATTATTAACAATTTCGAACAGGATTAAGATAAATTATGTAGCTGTTGAAAAAGTTATTAGAAAATACTCCTAAGAGATATGGACAATTACCTATGTAGAATGTGATGTGATTAAAGTCACAAGGATGGACGAAACCAATGTGTATTAAATTTTATGGCTAGTTGAAAAGTTAAATTGGTTACTTTGAACTAGTTCTAACGATTTTCAAGAATTTTTGTATTTAAACGGAAACTTTTAATTTAACGACTACCATTTCTTACTATTAGAATTGATCTAGGCAAGTGTCATCTACTAGGTAATTCGGCATATATTTCATAAGCAAATTCCATCCATATATAGACGATTACGACATCGCAAGATATATCGCTCCGATTGATTTGCAATTTGGCAAATTTATTCAATTTGTTATGTAGCAGTTACTTTAGAACGGATTTTTGGAAATTATACTTCTAAGGAGGTTAAATAAAGGCTCAAAGTTTTATGAGATTTCTTCGGTTTCAATGTTACACCCTGATATTTTAAATTTAGATTTCTAAAAATAAATTGTGTGTTTAATTTCTTTTTAACATTTCACCCGTAAATACTAAAACAACTAAGTACCAATTACGCATTACCAACCAATTACCATACTTTTCATTTGTTATTTTGTTGCAAGAATAAAGAAAAAAAGTAAGTACACATTTGAGTATCTGTAATTTGTAGTATGTATAGGCATCATTAACCTACAGTTACACTTCTAAATCCCTAGAAAATGAAAACTTTTTTTTTTATATCTTCACGCCTATAATCCCCGAAGAGGTAGGCAGAGGAATGCAGAACACTCCCACGTCTCA
>DWEJ01001182.1:0-13693 GCA_018245835.1 Mysoria sejanus stolli
ACCTAAGTCTCCCTGAATCCGCGCCCCACATCCCGGACCTGAACTTTCCTAATTCAGCAGTAGCCCACTGTGTTCTTCAGGTCGTCAAATAACTTGATAGGAAGGTGACCTACGCTCTCTTTACAGAGATGCGTTCGCCTCGCCACTCGACGATGTTTCGATCCCATCATGTGACGACGATATAATGATCTGGGCGGAATCGCTAGACGACCTCAGCAATATGCTCATTGACCTCAATAGTGCCTCACAACGGGTGCGTCTTAAGATGAATATGGACTAGACGAAAATCATGTCTAACCGTAGCGCACCCACACATGCGCGCACGCGCACAGTGACGCGCGCCTCGTCGAGAGTAAAGACTCGCCGCACCGAGCAACCGTCCATCATACTGCATTATATGCCTTATAATTTTTGTAATGAAATATAACCGTTTTAAAAATCAAGCGTTTGTCGTTGAAGATTCCCTAACACCATCCACGTTACACTCAAACCGATAGTTGTCAATGGTACTGCTCTCCAAGTTTAAGACCAATTTGCATAATAATTTATATTAATTATTAAATTTACGTCAAAATCATTGAACCTCTCTGAGAGGAGACCCATGTTCCAACAGTGGAACGATAGAAGGGTCGATATGTATATGTATGCAGTGAACCTTGTTAGACTTTAAAGGAAACGCCAACCTTCATTAGTTGGTGAGGCACTACAAGAAGAGGAAGACAAAGACTTTAAAGACATTTGGCACGTGAGTTAACCAGCAAGCCTTATCTCCGACTGTCTGTACTGGAACAGGGTCGCAGTAACACCGCAGGTGCGTTAGGGTTGTCTGAGCAGTGACAAAAATAAATTATTCCAACCAATATTATTATTTAGTATTGTTTTTCTTATAAAAATATTATTTATTCATAACAAAACTGTGGCCACGATTTCTCTCGCGATACCCTCGTCACGACGCGTCTGACGGTGTCTTTATAAATGACTCAAATATTCTCTCATGTTAATATATTATTTCTCGTAGTATGAAATCTTATTCAGTTAACCAACGAATAGGGGCTAATTGGCAATAATACACGAAATGAATATAGATGTACGTGTATCATTAATGTGTTCAAATGTGTGTATAAGTATCGTATATAGAAATTCGTGAATGTTTCAAAGCCGCCGCCGTGACTGCGATGTATGGAACTAGGTCAAAATTTTTACATAATTCTTCGCGTTGTGTGTTATTATATTATAAAGGAATAAATAAAAGTAAAGTAGCAAAGAGTATGTGACCAATTTCTTGTGGGACAGGTATCAATCAATATTAAGTGCTTTGATAAGTATTAACATGTACTAATAGGCATATGTCGGTACTAGCTAATCACGTTTTACAGTTATTCCATTGTTTAAAAGACGATAAAGATACTACGATTACGTTGAAACGAAACATGAGGAAACATATATACTATAGAATTCTCCCTATATTATAATATTTCCTAAGGCGAGGGAAAACTGAAACCCTGTATCTAACCAGCATGGCAGACTATGGCAATAACCTAGAAGAGTCTGCCACGCAATAGTTGCATGAGAATACAACTTGTATAGTTTACTAGTTTACATGCAATGTATAGTTTAACAGTTGCCGAGACCGGTTGGACTCCGTCAACTGCGCTTTCGATGAATGAGTGCCGATGATGAATCAACCAATAAGTGAATTAGAGAACAATGGACTATTGAAATTCTTTAAATTATGAAAGCTTCAAAATTAAATTTCGACATCTTTAAACTGCAGATAATCATATTAATTTAATGAATAAAAAACTACCTGTTTACAAATGATCATACACAACCTCAATAGGTATAAAGATTGTAACCTAATTTCTATGTACACAAATTTAAATTTATTTCTCCTCAACGCCCTGGCATCAGCGACCCTCGTCGAGTCCGTCGAGGGCATCGAACGTAGTAAATATGCTGATTCAAGTGACACTTATATATTTACTGTATTTGTTGCAAAAACAGTGGAGGCTTGGCGCCCTGAGGCCAGGCGGCACTTTAAACAAATAGCTACAGCCCCGGTAACTCAAGAGCTGGTAGATATTTGCATAGTTATACAGAGAGGAAATGTTTGAAGTCACTTGGTACCTGCCCAAAATCAACAATTGTAATTTTTGCATACCTACATTTTTTATAGATCGCCTCTTGGGAGGCCGATATTTATTTAATATCTTTGAGTTTCCCATTGGAACGTCACATTCTCCTGCAAGTTCCATAATAATCATGAGAAAAGAGCTGATTGTAAGTATAAGATCACAGTATAATTATAAGATTCATTTCGGAAACATTTAACTGTATGACCTAAGCCTTAAATAGTTTTGTAGGATATTAAAATTTTTACACGTCTCTAACAAAATTATAGTGAGTTAAAATCCCATGACATTCGCCCCTACATCAATTGTTAGAACCATGGATACTCTTACCTATTCTTTCGCGTTCCTAACAATACCAGACCATAAACCTCCTTCCTTCCTTCCGAACTTCAACGCTTTTGTTTTTATGCAGCGTATGAAAACCGCGGGACTGTCAAATCAAAGCCTGGTTTTTGACAACCCTGCAGCCAGCATCTAATCCACAATTACAGAGGTTTGCGGTATGTTAAATCCACTTCCGATTCTGTTCTTATACTGAGAATTGGAAGTGGAAAATATGTGCATAGTTCTATACCTATATTCTCTTTCGTTATTATAACTAGTAATACTAAATATTAAATAGGTTATTAATTAGGAGGTGCGCGCTGGGAATATATTTGTAGGAATAGATTCGAAGATATATTTATGTATATATTTATCAACTATACGATTAATAAAGAATACGGTCTATTTTGGGATTAGATGACCGTCTTATAGTTAATATGAGATATTTATTATTCATGTGCCGATCGGAATATCGTTCCGAATTTCATTAATGTTTACACGCTTGTGTACGAGAAGATATCTTTTAAATAATATTCAACATGTCTTTATAAATTCTTTAACAACGGTATATATATTCTATAACAACTAACTTTTCAGTAGGTTATGTCTAAGTTTGTATTTCAGACTTAAATATGTGTATATGTAGTCTTTTTGTGACTTCTTAATTTAAGATAATTAGTATAACGGCCTCATATAACTGAGACTAAAACAATCACCCTTAAATATGGTGTAACTAAGTAGTATGAACGTTCCATCGGTGCAGTGGTGAGTGCTTCTGGGCAGTGCGTTCGATTCCCACCCAAAATATATACGTGTGAAATGTATAAATATATTTTCCTGTGTTCGGGCTTAAAATTATGTGCATAAGTATACTTAAACTGGTTGAATACGTAATAGAAAATTCACTTTAATAAAAGCAATGTGATAAAAACAAAAACCAATAATAATCATAATAATATATTTATATGTAGTTATTCAGGTATCTGCTTTCCATAACACAATCAATCTTAATGTTTGCTTTGGGATCAGAAGGCCGTGTCTGGAGATGTCCCAAGATGTTATCATACTATGACAGGTTTCTCCTGTGGTCTTTATGGTGCCTGTTTACTATAGAATCAAAAGCAGTTAAACCAACCTGAACTCGACCTGGAGACCTTTGTTAACATACCAAGTAAGATTGACTTCAGAGCACGCAATTCCAACATAGGTATTCCGGTTAGAAGCAAACTTCTATGTATGGATCAAACCGAATCGCCACTTTGTACTCATTCGAAATAGCTCTACGGTCAGCTTGCCAAAACTTTTGAACAATTGGAAAGTGTGACAATAAAATGTATCCCCACCCGAAGCAAACATATACAGCTGGTATCCAATTAATTTCTATGGACGGGGCCAGCGGCGCAAATTTCCTGACGTCCTTTTGTGGCGCGGTGCCTCGAGGGACGTGCCGCCTCGCTACTACGGTTTGATATACGGTGAAAACGGATAATAGTGTTAATTATTTTGTATATATCTGGTTTCTTGATAATGCAATGATAGCGAAGATAAAATTGCTTCAAATAACCATCATTATCGCTATAGGTACCTATAGGTAAAATGTAACTTTAAAACTTAAAAACTGGCGTGGATACTTAATGTATGTAAAAAATATGTATGTGTATAATTAATAAGGATAATATCTTGGGATAACTTGGATAATGCATTGTCACATGCCATTACGTCGTCATTTTTCCTGTTGTCAAGCTAAATATGCAAGAAAATATCAGAAGCGCTCTTAAAATAAAATGCTTATATTGACATAGTGCTGTACTTCCTCCAATACCTACAAGCAAAATAATATTATCCCATGAATTGAATTCCAACCAATTCGTAGTTCGTAACATATAATTTCAATAGCTGTCAATTATTTTGTAATTATTAGAGTAACTTCAAAAACAAGGCGGCCATTAATTATATCGCTAATTATTACGGACAAACTTTAATTCATGGCGAGGCTTAACTTATTACGTATCATTACTAAATCAATAGTAACATAAACACGCGTAATATGCAAATCCTACACTTCATTACGGGTCTCATAAGCCGGGGGTTGGTCCAAGTCATAAGCGATACAATAATAATAATATCTTTAGACATGTCCACATACGGCTGTCTGATACCAAAGTAAGCATCAAGAAAACTTGTGTCATGGTATCCAGCTGATAAAATACATAGATAAATATTTATATACACTTACGAGTATGTATAGAGATATTTTTACACCCAGATACAGAACCAATAATACTTGTGCTAATCACACAAATATAATAGGTGGGAATCTTATACACGAACCCCGGTGTACCATACTCAATAATCGCTGTATGAATAGGGCAATCAATGTCTTTCCATTATATCGATAATACAAATTACAACTTTAAAATACAGAAAATCGATAATATGGTGATATGAAAAATATGTTTATAGTAAAAATGTTGAAAATAATTAAATTAAATATTCTAATGTATAATGCACACACACATGTAGGATTAGAAAATAGAACGTAACGTCACGCCTGTAATCCCCAAAGAGGTAGTACTATACTCCCAATATGATTGTTATACAAGACAGAATAAACATAACTTTATTCTTCTTATGTATGTATACAAATAAACGTAATATTCATAACCAATTGGTGATTGTAAACACATGAGAAAATGGTATTATGAATATCTTAGTAGATGTATATCATGTGCCCGTGAGACCGGGAAACTAAACATCGATACGTTTTCGTGTTTTATTTTGGTATACATAAATGTTTGAGTGGTCTGTTGGTCGAGGGATAAGGTTCCAGGAGCTGGCAGAAGAATATACTAGTATATACTCTTTCCAACACTCATGTTATAAGGCGCATTGGATAGAGGCTTAATTTATTGTCATATTCCAGGAACAAGTCCATACTCCGAGCTACTACTGGGTATTTCAAGACAGAAAAAGCGAACAATACCCTTGTCCGATATGGTGATAAAACCCAAAACCACTTATTCAGCAGATGACCTTGCAACCACCAGTCAGTGAAAATTTAATATTTTGAAAAATGTTTTCGTATTAAATATAATTATAATAACTTGTTCTAACGCAGAAAGTAAATTTAGAGAAGATTATCGTATTTTAGCGTCATGTAAAAAATTTATAAAATGTATTGTTACGTTGAAAATCGCAAACGAAAGCTTGTAATTTATGTACAAATATACCACACAGAATCAGAATCTGCCGGAAGCCGGAGCACGGCTCGATAATTTCTAGGCATTCTGTATTATGAATAATTATCGCTGATTCTCGGATAACGCCTGCATCTGTTTGTTGCTGTATATTGAATGTTATGCTGTATATTAAGTGTATATAGTTGCGAGATTAACATAGCTATGTAATGCTATTAGCGTTACGTATTAAGTAGTCATTTTAATCAAACAGTAGGCTTTAACGTTGTCTAGTGTTGTAATAATAATAATTTTTAACTTTCATATTAATGTTAGCTATATGTTGTGTGGTACCTGTCGAGGTAAGTAAAAGTATAAATTTATCTCAATAACGTTGAAGTTAGTATACGTTACAAAGAAGCAAGCAAAAGAATGTATACGTCACAAAATAAACTCTGTTTTTAAAGGACCTTAAATATTAGACGTGAAAATCAAACAAATTTTTATTTGACGTAATGCATTTATTGGCCGACCGAATGTTACTGCATTATAAGATATTGTTGTAATTCAATTGTACTATCTTTTGTTGTTTAGGATGCTATTATACGTACCTCTGATGTTGTAATAAAATTTCGTGGACTCGTTGTGTTTATAAAAAGTATTTCAATGGAGAAAAAATAAATATTATTACATTATAAAATATGAAGAACCGTACTAACGAGCCCGTACACAGAGTCGCCGGACGTCCACCGAGCGAGGCATTCAAAGAATTTGAAAACGGTTAACAAAAAACCTTTTGCATACCTATTTAAAACAATTAAAAACTCATTTCGAATGAAAGCCGAACAATTGTCGCGAATACTTCACGAATACTTCGCGAATTTGTATTGTATTGTTCAAGAAATGCTGAGATTTAAATCCTCGGACTTCAAGTTTTCGTTTCATAACTAGGCGCTAGGGAATTGTTAAGAAACAAACTTCATTACTACATAAGTGTAGGTATAACTGTTCTGTTAACAGCTTAGAGCTCTGCACTGCTGAAGTATCGAAAAAGATGACAGAATTAAACCACAGACGCACGACATTGGACATAATTTTTTGATTAGTGAAATATTATTGGCTAATATTTAAGATTTATGATCATTGTTATTGCCCAATATTTTATTATTTCATCTGCGTAACCGTCCGCTTTATTTCCTTTAATGAATACAACATTTTTTCAACTCATATATTATATTATTAGATAACATATACATAGGTCATAGGTACAAGGAATTACTGTCTAACAACGCATATGGTAGCAGATGCTGCTACCATATGCGTTGTATCTTATGCACTGCAGATATTTGGGGTTCAACAGTGCATGGAATTTATACTATATTTGCATAACATACCTGAATGCCAAGGGTTATCCAGGAACTCTAGGAAAATTCATTTACGGTCTTGCAAAGTTGTCAAGGTCCAAAAGATGTTTTAATATTGGATCTAAAGGGTCTAAATTATCGTCCCCTATTACAGCCCTCTGGGTTACACCTATAAGGAAACTCATTACATCAGTGCCACATATCTAGCTAAAGTATACCTTTGTTATCATTACACAGTCCCCGTAACCTAATATTCTAACAACTAAAATAATTCGCAGGGAGGAAGCAACTAAAACAATCCAGTGAATTAAATTGTCCCAGTCATAAATATACCTTAAGCTGGCCCATTGGGTCGTCCGCATTTCTCTTGTTAATAACCCATTACTGGGGCCAAATATGACCCCATATTTGGCCACATTTGAATTACAATGGTCAACTGAACTTAATTTATATCGTGGTCAGCCTGCCCGAATAGTTTAGGTTTTAATGAGTCCCAGTAGGAGAACGGGCGTATAAAGGCTGCAATGCGGTTTGAATTGTATAATGTGGGGGTATTATGGAATTTTTGTTTGTGGCCCATATTTTTAAGTTATATAAAGTGAATTCAAACACACCAGCGTGTACACAACTGTATCTCATCTTACACAGGGCAAGACGAGAATAGCCACTGAATAAACCAGACTGCATATTTTATTGCATCATCTAGGTTTGGCTGGAAAAGAATGTCATTAGGTAACTAGTACCTACCCATTGTAACCTGTAGTATAAGCGCTACATTAGAATTCATAAATTACTAAGTACCTTAAAGTATTCTAGGTTATAGGTCTTAGATAGTAGCTCGCTTGGAATTTGGATAGGTGCTCGGTTTGTGGCAAGAGACCTATTTTATGGGACAATCGTAACTGGTGATAAATGGGAGTATTACACTCCTCTGCCAACCCCTTCGAAAAATACGGACGACATGACATATCGTTAAGCACTCTCTCGTCTGTCGCCTACTGTGATGTTATATACTCGTACTTTGTACTTGATTTCAAATACATATATGGAAGTGGTTTTGTCGTTTATTTAATGGATGTAAAGTCAGCAATTATTAGTTGCACAGTGTCTTCGTAATATTGCAATCAGATACAAAAACTGAATCCTCATAATCTGCGACTTGATCAAAAGAAGTCATTCGTTCGGTTGACTAACGCTGCATTAGTCATCACACAGACGTCGCGAGACTATATTTCGCGTCTTGCCTAAAACCAAATCCACGTATACAGGCACCCATATACAGATATATCAACTCATCCAATTACCTGAGGAGACGACATAATTACAAAGAAAATACCATTCTGTACATCAAGTGTGTAATTTGTACACTGGTACAGTTCATTACACATTTATATTAATTCCGCTTGGTTGAGGTCTTTTCGACTAAATTTGTTTGTTGAAAATGTAGACCGTATAATGTATGGAAATTACATGTAATAAATTCGTATATGTGTACATTGTACTCTCGAATTGTTTCAGTTTTTGCGATATTAATAGGCTTTCTGTGTGCGTAGTCCTTTTTTAGGGCGCATTTTCGTTTCACATCAATGATATCTCGAACAACTGCTGAGATACCATTTAATAACCACAAACAGAGGGTACAAAACACTCAAAATGTTAGAGTGCAAAAATTTTTATTAGATAGCAATAATAGGATCCTAAGATTATCCCATAATCCATTTTGTATGCTTAATCTAATTGCCTAATTAAATGCATATGAAACGTTAATCGTGTGAAATTATATAATCCCATGGTTTTTTAGTGTTGTACTTTCATCGTTCGCTGCGCATGCAATGTATTTTTATGTACGAGTACATATCCAGTGCTCAGAAATGTAGATGCTTTGCAATTGCAATAAAATCAGTAAAGCGAAACCTATTGCTGTCAGCGCAACTATTGATAGAAGTTAAATCTATTTATCGACTCACGCGAATAGCAAATATCGCCTTGTACACATGGACTTCAGGTCAAGCAATTGATGTTTGTTGCATGACGTTTGCTACATTAATAAACAATAAAAATATTTTTGAAATGAGTCAAATAGAATATTATTTACAATAAACGTAACGGGCGAAACGTGGGACTGTACTACACTCCTCTGCCTACCTCTTCAGGGATAACAGGCGTGATGTTACCTGAAATAAAACTAAATGTCAATTCTGTTTACAATTAGTTCTGTGGAAAGCACCGAGCGACAAGATTAACAATGCCTACAGGCTTTGTTTATATATATTTCCTGTGAGACTGTATTGGAGTTTGAAAATTCGTTTCCAGATTATAATTGTCGTGTTAATTTATTTCATAGGATACATAATGAGACGTTCTGTAATGTTCACTACAGTCCACAGGCAGAAAATTATCCTGTCTCGTAGGTTTTGGCTTTACCTCTTTCAACTAACTTTAATACCTAAGATTTACCTACTAATAAGAAGTAGCTTCAGTTGTAGGTCTAAAACCTAACGTTATAATTTTCAACGATTACAAAAATATTAATACATAAATATACAAAAGAATACTTTATACTTTAATAGTATACTTTATACTTTGATAAAGAATATACTTTAAAATAATTGACTGGGTATAAGTGTAACCCTGAGTATAGTGTTTTAAAAATATCTATACATTATTGACATATTAAAAATATCTACTTTAAAACACTATTTTACATTTCTTGCCGTACGTCTATCTGTCGCCATGACATTTAAACCATCTGTCGACCAATTGGCGATGACATCTGCCGAACTTGACTTCGAACCGAATAATTATACAGACAGCATGCAGAAGACAAATTAACGAGACGAGTAAAAAAGTTGCAGAAATACCGCCATAACGGTTTTGTTATCATCACATCTAAACCGACTTTGTATTTTTAAATTATATATGATTTAACCTACTTCTTTAGTATTTCTTTAGAAAATATATTATTTAACCTATTTATTAGCACTTCTTACAAGTAATCATTTCAGAATATTCTGTTAATCAAGAATACTGTTTAATAGCGTGTCGGTCTCGTGTTTAGTACGTTGTCTGTTAGAATGAGGCTATGTTCCCAACTTACATTACACCTCGGACAATCATTTTTGCGATAAAGACAAATATTAATCCGGAGTGAGGGTATAAAATTAACTGCAATCAATTTTATTAGTTATTTATTTACATGAAATCATTTTTTTATTTACATGAAATCGCATTCCTTTGATTTTTTATTCGTTCTTTGTATTCTAAACGGTATCCAATAACACAGTCGAAATGTGACGTCGTTATTCTTTGTTTCACGTTAGCGGCATGATACTCTTGAATTATGGTTAAAATTATATTCCTACAAAATGCAGATGCTATTCGGGATAAGAACATGTTCCAGAATTTTCCATTAATAAAAACTTAAACTACACTCAGGCTGCATGGTAATCTACAGAATTAGCTAATCGAAGTTTGAAAGGACATTCGTGTCCAACAGCAAAACAATAAAAGCTGTTCAAAATGGTGATGTTGATTCATTTAAACCAAAAAACTGTTCAGAATCACACATGTATATTACTTTGCTACCTAGGGCCAATGAGATAACTGAATGCTCACAGTTAGCATCGTAGTGCCTTACATTATGCTCACAAATTCACAAATAGTATGTGCCATAAGACAAAACACCCATAAACGCTCTTATAAGAATATATTTAAACAACAATATCTACTTAACTCATCGACTACGCGTCAACGAAATGTTTTATATATTTTAAAAACAATAACAATTAAATAACACCTTTGGTAGCTTAGCTTACCTAAGTATTTAATTTTCATGTCATATTCTCGTATCATCATCTACCGATGTACTTTTAACACTTATTGCAAACACGTTGTAACTTTCCTCTAATTTTATTATTACACTTATTATAAGGTTGGTGTCAGCTCTAAATACTTAATTACAAGCTAATCAGTCTGATTAACTGCCTCGTTGGTCGTGTTGGTTGCAAGTGTGACTGCCGAACGGGACGTCGAAGGTTCAATTTCCGGGCCGAATACTACAAAATTTTCTAATTTAGATTTTCTGTAGTGATTCGAAGTCTGGATATGTGCCCGATGAATGGCAATAGGTTCACCACCTATTCCATAGTAGGACGTAAACGTAACCGGCGAAACGTGGCAGTGTTCTGGATTTCTCTGCCTACCTCTTCGGGGATTACAGGCGTGAAATTACGTGTTATCAGTCTATGAATCATTATCGACAGTCATTTTTAGATTCACCTGTATTCCAGTTCTGTCCCTAAACTTCAATTCTTTGATCAACTTAAGCACACTTATCCTAAACTCCAGCTTGGAGTCTTCTGATAATGACTTTACAGATGGCTCTATCGATTTGAAGAACGCTCTATCTTCATCTTCTTCCCTTTGTATCATTCTAGTGAGCAGTGTTACAACATTATCAGGTTCTAAGTGATGATTCGAATTCTCCTCTCTATCAGCCTCAATTTTTGGTTTCTTTGTAGATGGTTCATCATCTTCCAGATAAACTGTTTCGCTGTACCAGTTGTCTGGTCCTTCGTTGTCACTCTCTAATCTCTCTTCGACGATTTCATGTCTTTCTGTTATAAATGGATCTATGAATGATAATATCTGTGTATGGATATATGGTTTGCTGCATTTGTTCATTCTGTAATTGTGTCTGGCTTTAACATATGCATCTCGGATGTTGCACCATTTCTTGTTGATTTGCATACCTATTCGGTATAATTTTATTATTAATACTAGATAGTATGTAAGTATTAATATTCACATGTATTTACGTTACAATGTGTAATGCGATCAATACTACGGTAATCTGTTGATGCAAGTGTATTTTTGACGGGGCAATTTACAAACGGATTTATTAAGTTAATGTTTAAGGGAGTAAAAGAAACAATTAAACCAGGAATTAATTATTGTCATGCTCTATAAAATAACGTCTACTCTTTGAATTATGCTTACCTATTTGTTTTTTCGTTGTATTTCGACAGTTATCAAAGTCCGGTTCGATTTCCCTGTAGATCTCGGTCCACGCAGCATCCCTGGCTGCCTTATCCTTATACTCTGACAGAGTTTTGTCCCACAGACAAGGCCTTTCTCTGATCAGCTTTATCAGAGGCTCTGAGGGTATTGACAGTTTGTATTGTCCTGTAAAAATATAATTTCATATTACCCATTACATATTTGGAAGTACATATAATGATGAAGCAGGCTGAAGGTCATCATGCTCGCATAACGAACGTTTAAGCAGAAGTTCTGACTAGGATTCTCTATCGTGAAAGTCATTACGCAAAATACACAAACGCTCCGAAGCATTAATCGGGAATCGAAGCAGAAACCAACCGAATGGCAGACCAATGCTGCATGTTTAAATAGCTACTGGTATTTCCACATTATAACAAATTAACAAATGCTGAGTAAATCTAAATGTTTTTGGCAAAAATCACCAATGATAGGATTATTTGCGTAATGACGATCATCTTGGGGTTTTAGCTGGTCGAGTCCGACAAGATCCTCAGTCTTCTCCGCTATGGAAGGGTGTCAACAATTCCCACAGGCCAAAAAAAGTTTTAACATGGTAACAAATCAATTACCTCGCTAGTTTTACTAGATTCTTTTTATTCCGTTCAATTTACAAACGGCCAAAAACGTCCACTACATGTTTTTACATCTATAACACATACTGTTTTCTTTTGCCATCTGTAAATATGTATTTTATTTTTTATATCAAACCTAATAGATATTGACATTCAGTACCTTTAATACCAAAGACACGATTATTTAGCATCTTTTTTGCTTAAATATTGTCACCGGTTATACAATAGTAACACCTTTATTTTCATTATGATGGCCCCCGTTGGTACAAGTGAACCTAACCGTTACCTCAGGGGTCGTGGGTTCGATTTCCAGCCAGAAAAAATATTTTTGTTATGACTATAAGTATTTGTTCATTGTCAAGGTGTAAAAAAGTCTATATAAGTCTCCTCACCGGCAGGAAAGCACCCAGTGTCAAATAACTTTATTAAATATCAATTATCAGGTGTCTGGTTACTATAACACTAACACTCTCTTCATTCTTACTTAGGGATTTGTTTTTTACAATGCATAAATAAAAAGTGTCCATACGAAAATATTGCGTAAATAAGTTAAAGGAATTATTAAAGGTAACTTGACCCTTTATTCTGTTCTCAAAGTAATCACACAACATCGTGTAGTTACTGCATTCCCGTAATTCGTGACGTGTTTCCTTTGAATATCGTTAGCTCATGCTGGAATATTCACGCGTATTCGATTCGATATCGATGTATAGGTACTTGTTACTGGTGATTTACCAGTAACAAAAACGTCAATATGAATGTTATTTTTTTGAACTAATAAATATACTAATATTATTCCTTTAAATTACTAAAAATATATATCATTTTATTAAATATATTTTTCACAGTAAAGAGGAAACATTATTAATCAATAATGTTTGCTGTTTACTGTGAAAATAAAAAACAAGCGTAACGAGGACGCTACTGCGTGGCAGACTAGTGGCGGGTTTCCCTTTAAAAATTAAAATACGGTTATGGCAATTTCATACCGACTGTACATATTATAATGTTATATTGTATCACTAACGTTATCATATTATAACTCTAACGTTTAAGTTAGATTA
>DWEJ01001183.1:0-13689 GCA_018245835.1 Mysoria sejanus stolli
TGCGGTGAAACGTGGGAGTGTTCTGCATTCCTCTGCCTACCTCTTCGGGGATTACAGGCGTGAAGATAAAAAATAAATATAACGTAACAACACTACAAAAAACTTGAATACGAAAGTGTAATACAAAGAAACAGTGCGGTTGAATCCGTTAATTTTTTTTATTCCCTTTTAATTATTTTTTAGCTCATATCGTTAAAACACGTAAAAACAGAACAATACCCGTCTCTTGGTTACGATTTGCGTGACCATACAAGTGATGTTTATGAAAAGTATTTTTATTTCCGTTAAAACTGATGAAACTCGCAGATTAAATAAAGTGTTCTAGAAAAAAATACAAATGCCGATAAGAGAAACGTTAGGGCCATTTTTTGGCTTTAATCTATAATAAATTCGTTATGAAGTTGACCTACTAAAAAATTACCTTTCTTTTCGAATACAGTCGCCCATGGTTAATTTCAAGTGTAAAGAACGTGTACTATTCCATTTTTAGGATTACTAGTAACTCTTTTCTCTCTGAACAAGTCACAAAATAGAAATTCCTTCGCCATTGTTAGATCAATACAATATTGTATTAACCTTACAATCTGGATCCAATAGCTTTTCTTTTGCTCTTTTCCTGTTTCCAATTATCTGTACTCGCGTCAAACTATTTGTTACTTCTATGTTCCAAGGCTTTGTTAGACTCAATACCTTATTACTTTTGTCTTTACCTCGCTTTGTTTATTTAAAGTCTCTTGCTACTTCGTCATCTCTTGAACGATTTTCGAAGGGAATGGCTTTTAATTAGACATTATATTCAAATTTCAATACAATTCTTTTACCAATAAAGTATACTTATTCTTAATGTTTTCTCGCATTCATTGGAATGTCGTAACATCGCCTACTAATGACTAGTGTTTTGTGCACACACTGAATCAGTAATTTAGTGTTTGAACATAATCGTTTCTCGTAGCTCGTATTGCATTATACGAGCTACTTCGTACAGAGCTGCGTAAGATTTAAATCTTCTATATATTTAACTTAGCACTAATGTTATACTATACCACCACTCCTACTTTTAAAGCCGAATGAGGGCAAGCATTTGCGTACCTTTCAACAGGAAATTATACACCTGCATTTACCCTCAGAGAGGGTAATTTTGCACGAGGAACATTCGCTTTTAGTGAGGTCATAGCTCTGTTAACGAGGTTTTCTGCCCTTAATTTATAGAATGAATTGAACATGTTTACAACCCTTCATTGAACGTGGATTCTTAACTGGAAGTGATCTGGGAAGTGTTATGAGCTTGCAAAGATTTCTACCTTTCATCTAATTATAAAACGCTTGTTTTACTTTTAAGGGTTAATTGTTGGTACAAAGTAGTTAATGTCCATAAGTAGCTGTTACCATATTTTGTTTATTCAACAATTTATTACTACTCTTTTAGTTCCTATTTCCTGTGGTACTGATAAAGTGCTGGTTGCTATCTTGACTATTTACTTAAGATGCGTTTCTCTAATATTTCATATTTATTGCGGTTTTATACGGCTATTTCAACCACTGTCAAGTTCAAGATCAAATTAAAAGCACACATCACATAAGCTTTAACGAAAACAAATAGAATTACTCAAAAATTTGAATAAATAAAAGAATTAGCAGACATTAAAACAGCCTTCTTCAATACGAGTAGAAGAAATGTTAAAACAGGTCAACATGTTGCCGAAAGTTTTTGCGTCGAGATACTAGGCGGCTATGAAGTTGTAGCGTAGTTATTTGAAAATATCAGAACGTCCGTTTGCGTTTCAGCCGTTTCCGCAGGATATCCTACTTCCTTATCGCGGGCCGACATTCGCCTTTCTTGGCACACCCGACCTCGTGTGCCCTGCTTGATACCAACAACAATTAGGTACACGTAGATAGATTACCTTGCAGCTAATTTTCGGCCGCAATTCAACATTTAATACAAAAGTTGCTAAAGTTTTCCAATTAAGTAACCAAACGAATTGGAATCTAAATGATAGCGTGCACAACAGAACTAAACCTCATTAAACATTTAATGATATTCTGTCCGCATTCAGTGGGTGTCATTAATGATAACTAATTACTGTACTGCGGTATTATACATGACATTATTTCGGTTTTCATACGTAAAGTGTTCTTAATAAGTGTTATACCATATTAAACCGGAACAGGTCCGCACGACGCTTGATAGCAAAGTTCACGAGGCCATACACACAACACCATTAAGGGGAATGGGATCCGTGGAGGGGTCACGACCCCCAACAATTAGTATTTCGACTCGAGGAGGATAAAGATACTGGATGGAAACTACTTAACCAGATTAGTCTGCATAGGTATCGTTAAAAAAGTTTATTTTGCATTTTATTTTGTTAAAAAACCATTTTATGTTCTCATAAACAATCTTTAAGCAGTCCTCCCGCCATTTCGTGGTCGTCATTAGCTTGCTTAGACCACTGTTGGACATTCCTGCCCTAGTGAACGCTTTGCAGAATTCTCAGCTTGCAAGTATTAACCTTAAAATACATCAACAGACAGATAATATACAAGTAGTACAAATCTGTGTGCTAATGGCACTATTGCCGAACGAAAGCGTTGTTTCGAAAAACGGATTTTCACATGCAAACTTGAAATTAGAAATATCAATTCCTTCCTTACAATAATTAAAGGATTTGAACATTTGGTATAATAAAATGTACATTTTTATTCAAATGATATCACTATAGTGTTAGTCATACAAAACTATCTTAATACAAATATAAGTCTATATCAATAATGAGTTCCAAATAAGTTTAACGAGTAGCAGGAAAAGTGATGATCACTGCATTTGATTCGCTCTAACATTATCTGTGACCCACTTCATGCCATAATTCATTTGAATTATAGAGTATAGTTAATTTGAGTTTATCAAAATTGGATGTTAAAGAATTATAAACGCCGGAATACCAAATGAAAAATTGAGAGCGATTGAAGTGCGTCGCGGGCTTTGAATATTTTATGTAAAAGAAGTCATTTTTCATTTAGTTACCTAAGCAAAAATGGAACAACCGATATTTATAATCGTAAAAAAATTTTAAATTCCGAAGTTTTGAATCAACTGGCTAAATCGACGTTTCTAAATAATTTAATCAAACAATTTTCTCAAATAAAGACTTTCTATTTAGAAAAAGTGTTACCTTAAATCTAGTAAATAAACAATATGTATGTTCATTCCTTTTTCCGACTTGACTTTGCATTCAACTTTACCACGGTTTCTCTTCATAATTTTTTTGGTAACACAATGTATAGGTTTAAAAAACTGGCGTTTTTGTATACCTAATAAAGATGACTACAAAGAGAATATAGGAATATTTACAGACCACTTTAGGAGTTTCCTGCATCATTGATATTCAATGTATTTGTAATCTATTCTAAACATTTCCGATGACATTTAAGCCGCGGTTAAAGCACTTTTCAGTCGATAAATAATTAACTTGTAGAACTCCTTGGCACACTGTGATTGATAGACCATTTGCTTTGAATCTTATCAACGTAGGTCGAAATTTTTCCTTTCCCTTTAAAGGCATTTAGCCTTATCTGGTTTTATTTAATTTGGATCTGTATATGGAAGAGGTTAACCGCTACAAATTGACACCAGATAATTAGTACGTAGCATCGATTTGGTATAAAATAACGTACATTTCAGAGTTCGATCTATATAGAGAAACACGGACTTGCCAAGCTGATCGAATTATGTAAGTTGTAATCGTATTTCTACGCCGAGGTTTCAGAAATGTTTTTTAAACAAAATATTACTTGCTTCAGCGATTAAGGAAAACGTTATAAAAAATAACTTAACATCACGCTTGTAATCCCCAAAGTCGTAGGAGGATGTTAATCGGATTAGGACGAGAAAACTTTACCTTAGAGTTTTCTCTAGACATATGAAGTCTGCCAATCTGCATATGATCTGTGCAATTAAACTATCTAGAGTTGCCCACCTTTGCCCATCTTGCCCATCTTTTTTGCCAGCACCACTTAGTTTTTAATGATTGCGATGTAACAATTTTAAAGCATCGTTATGGTTGTTTCATCCTTTGATAACCTTAAGCATAAAATACCTGCAAAGGTATGGATCAAAATGAGTAAACACGTAAGTGTATAGTAAAAGTTAAGAATCGTGCCAATTCGACAATTCTAATTCTGTAGGCGTCAGTTCAGTTTAAACCCGTGTACGTTCACTCACGATATGACGTAGCTATAAAGGATTTATGAAACATTAATGAGACTAATAGACGCTTTGTCAACGTTAACTCATGGAGCCGAATGAGATATCGAGCGAGCTGATCGTAAACCAGACTTTTGTATGCTAATTACGGACATACTTTTCCCTCTCGTCGCTCTGTATCCAGTGTGTTGGCTGTGTCTGTCTTGTGAAGGAATTTGTGCATTGACATTCATGTACAAATAAAAATCTACTATGTACAAATGTCCCAAGATCCTTATCAAAATATCCATATCTTATCGAAACATTAAAATCGTTAAATTGGTCTAAAAATGTAATTTCAATGTATCTAATATTTTGTTTAAATAATATACTAGTAAAGAACTAAAATAGTTTTCGATATTTCGAATGAATTTGCCGTTGCGTTCACTTATGTAGATATTTTATAACAAGTGAAGTATACTATTCTGTAGGTATCTTAAATTAAGATGCATAAAAAGATGACTCCCAACCGATATGAAACACATACACAGTCGTCGCTCCGCCACACCTCGTAATATTTAAGCACAATAACGCATGTTTTATTCAGCGTTGAATCCAACTCGTACAGATGACTCACGACAATGCCCATACAGACATGCCACCGTCATATCTCAGGCAACTGGGTGCATGTTTCATAAAAAACAATCAAATCATTCTAGTTATGATAATTTAATTAGCATACAAATATTTATCCCGAGGAAGCATGGAGCCGTAGCCGTGTCAATCATTGAAAGTATTAGTGCCAATGGGGTAGTACAAATCAGTTCTTGCGTGGGTTTCAGTGACTATTTTAATGATCAACAGTATATGTCGTTGCTGCCCTTGAACGTGCATCGTTCGGAAAAACGACTTACATTCCATAGTTTGTTAAACCTACGCAAGCTCGTTACACGTCGTGCCTTGTCGGGCAACAAGATGGATCGTGCATAAGACACTTTACTACGATGATTTATTGTC
Organism: Mysoria sejanus stolli; assembly: GCA_018245835.1. Lineage (NCBI taxonomy): Eukaryota > Metazoa > Arthropoda > Insecta > Lepidoptera > Hesperiidae > Mysarbia > Mysarbia sejanus. The sequence continues at coordinate 5,201 of DWEJ01001183.1, forward strand.
GTAAATATCGGTGAATTTGAAAGTGTTTGAAAAATTTTATATCATTAATTGTTCACACTATTTGTATTTAAGTGCCTAAATTAATTCATATTTGTGTTATATTAAAAAATTGTTGTTCAATTCTTTTCTTATATTCTAATATTCCTGTGCATTTAGAAAATCTAAAAGGGAAGAAACATTTTCCGTTCAGACGTGTAATAAAACATTGAATAATACAATAATACAACAAATATGATAGTTACAGTGGGGTGTAATAATGATATTCATATTACTTTAACTTACACAAAATAAATTTCACCTAGGATTATAATAACTGAGTAGATATAATTATATTCTAAAGATCCATATTTATTATTCAAGACCTTTTATAGGTCAAATGGTAATCAAGATTGCGATACCAATTACATAATTACGATTGCTAAGAGACGTAAATTTAAATTCGAAGCACATTATGCACGGTGATTTCTAAATGTAAATAATTTGGTACCATCGGACACGCTTTACGTCTTAGACCTATTGTTGTGTATCTACGTAACTCAATTATATAAAGCTGCTTTAATATTTTGTCGAGAAAGTACATATACATATTTGTTATTATATGTAGGTACATATCTTAAATTGCCTAATGTAATCCCAAAGTCCATAATCTACAGCTATGCTTAACCAGATTAAGAGTTATGTTTACTAGTTCACTATGAAACACAATTCAAGTGAGCATTATTATATTTTTTAAATCATACTTTTGAATGTTATCAATATGCATTTTGCAATTACAGTATACGTTTTTCACCATTAAGGAAAACAAATAAATAAATTTTTATTATGTGCCATCTAGCGTCTTAACTAAGTACTATCATTACCGTATCATTCTAGTTGGCAACATGTATTACGTTTAAACATTTACGTTTGTCTAGCAAAGATGTCGCTGCAGCCACAATATTCTAAGACGTAACATTATATTTTTATGTATCATTATTATCAACCGTTGCAACGGCTTTCTGATAATATTCGATCACGAGTTATAATAATTATAAATTTTTTTATTAAATGCCAAAATTGTTATATTTCAGGTGAAGTGACTCTTGAGAGACCGATTGAAGAAATCGCAGCCATCTCTCACGCTGGAACGCCCATCCTTCTGACTGTAGTGGCTGAAGAGGTGAGATTGTCCCGAGAGGAACCCGAGGCTATGTCTTCTACTGTCCAGCTCGCTTTCATCCTGCCTGAGAGAGAAAACTCTCCACCCTATTTTGAAAATCAATTGTAAGTATAAACAAAATTATTTGATTTCGTTAAATAATTGTTTTTAACAAACTGCTGCTGCCTCGTTGGTCATGTTGGCTGCAAGCGCAACTGCCGGTCCTGGGTTCAAATCCCGGGTCCAGCACTATTGATTTTTACGAATTTAGATTCAAATTTTTCCAACTTAGATTTTCTAATAGTGGCTCGGAGTTTGGATATTTGTCCAGTGTATGGCAATAGACTACATTCCTCTGCCTACCTCTTCGAAGATTACAGGAGTGATATAACGATGTTAGGTTAAGTTCATTAAATATATGTACATATACTTACTTTCCTGAATATATACATTATTGTCAAGTTAAGCATTGGTCTGTTTTTATATTAGAAAGGACTGAGGTCATAAAGTGTGACTGTAGGCAAGAACGCGTTGGGAGAAGTTTTGTTCCTCTATCAAGATAATAGCAAACTTATTTCCTTACGATATTATCATTCACCCTAGCAACATGCAACAAGTAAAAAATTATTGAGAAATCTCCATTAATTTCGTATAGTTACGAAATTAATGGAGATAAATAATTAATTTTTTATTTAGTTAGTTATGCGCTAGAAATTCATACTAAAGCCCTTAACGAGAAGCTACAGTTTTATATTACTGTAAGCTTTCATATTTTAAACATGTATTTTGTACATGTATTTTATGCATGTATCGATTGCTTTTCAGTTACATCACGTACCTGGATGAGAATGCTCCTCAAGGAACGGCCCTTACATTCAACGATCCATATATACCTCAAGTAAATGACAACGATGCTGGTAAGAATGGTGTGTTCTCCCTTTCGTTGGTTGGGAACAATGGAACTTTCGAAATATCACCAACAGTAGCGGAGAGGCACGCCCAGTTCATTATTAAAGTACGAGATAATACATTACTCGACTACGAAGCTCGCAAGTCCGTTATGTTTCAGGTAAAAATTTACTCAGCTAATTTAAGTATTCTTTATCAATAAAGTTATGCCTCGTTGGTCGTGTGGTTGCAAGTGCGACTGCAGATTGGGAGGTCCTGGGTTCGATTCCCGGGTCGAAAACTACAAATGAATTTTTCTGATTTTGAAATTTTCTAATTTAGAAAATTTAAGTATTCTTCTCATGGATCTTTTTACTTCACAGATTTTGGCTCAAGAACTTGGACCAGCAACTAATTTGTCAGTTACAGCAAATGTCACTGTATATTTAAATGATGTTAACGACAATCCTCCAGTATTCTTAGCATTATCGTATGACGTAGAGCTTCCTGAAAATGTGACAGCTGGTACAAAAGTAGTACAAGTAGCAGCTGATGACGTGGATACGGGAGCTTTCGGAAAGATTCAATATACTGCCATATTAGGATATTTAAATACATCACTACATTTGGATCCTTTAACAGGACAAATAACTGTAGCTACCAATAATCACGGTTTTGATCGTGAGGCAATGCCAGATTTGCATTTTTTAGTAGAGGCTAGAGATAATGAAGGCGTAGGTTTAAGAGTAACAGTGCCATTAATTATTAAGTTATTAGATGTAAATGATAACCCACCAGAGTTCGAAAGGACGTTGTATGAATTCGTATTGTCGTCGGGTTTAAATAATTTTACTTCAGCGGCATTTGTAAAGGCAGTTGATAAAGACGCAGAGCCACCAAATAATATAGTCAGATATGTAATAGAAAACGGAAATGGAGATGGCAAATTTGCCATCAACGAAGAATCAGGTGCATATATTTTTTTTTCAATTTATAACGTTTACATTCAATGTATAACCAGTTTTTAACCTCATAAATTATATTGCAGGTGAACTTTACCTTTTACAAACGTTGAAGCGCACAAAAAAACAAAACGTGCATCGACAGAAACGTCAGCTTGATGAGAACCAGGAAAGCGAAGTCTTCGTACTCAATATAAGAGCTTACGATCTAGGCGTTCCTTCACTTTCCTCTACAACTGTGGTAAAAATTTATCCACCAGAAAGTAACACCAGAACAATGTCATTCATTGTTCCTGGCGCTAATCCCGATAGGAAGAAACTGGAAGAAGTACTAAGTACTCTTTCCGGAGGGAAAGTTAACATTATTGATATAAAGCCTTACAGAGGCAACGCAGACAGTGGAGAAAGCAAAGGCTCACAGGAAAAGTAAGTAATTTAAAAAATTTGAAATTGTCTCATGATTTATGTTTATATCACTCATTAAAAATTGATTGTTTCTCAATTAGAAGTGAAGTAATAGCAGTAGTACGTGTATCGGAGAGTTCGTCTATCGATGTTGCGAAACTTCAGGAACAGTTGGCTAAGAATATGACAGTTTATACGACTGGTACAGCTGTCGGTTCTAAGGAGACTGATCTAAACACAGCTACTGATAATGGAGATTCGGTTAGTATAAAGCAAACATAAATACTTTAATTATACAAGGCACATTTCAAAGTGATTAATTTTTTTTATTTTTTTTACAGAATCTTTACAGAGCTGAGAGTAGATTGCTGTTTTGGCTACTTATTTTACTTGCGATACTTGTAGCCCTCGTTCTATTACTTCTAATTTGTTGTTGCATATGTGAAGGATGTCCGTTATACATGCCACCTAGGTAAATATTGATAGTTTTTTTGTAACCACGCTTAACCAAATTAACTACTACTTGAATAGCTATGTTTTTTGTAGTTACAAAATTTTTGTTTTCTCCTTTTTATTTTGGTTGCCACCTAACATTTCCATTCTCATTAACAGACTAAATGCACCAATTAATTGAGCATGCACACGAGCTTACCACGTCGTAGGTAATTATATTGTTATTAATTTTTACATATGACACGGTCACACAATACAGGTTACCCACAACAATAGCAACAACAAACAGCATGTTTACAAATATTAGAAAAGACACTGACTTGTATAAAATTTGCAATTTACTTACAGCATGTCGAAGAAAAAGTTTTATGTAATCGTATATTTTAACTGAGCTACCAATAACTTATGCAAACAGATATGTGTTAAAATAAGCAATGCACAACTTTTATGATGTTATTATTTGAAAAAGTAACTATTATCTACACTTAACCTAAACTCTACAAATCTTGATACCTTACCAAATATCATATAAAATATTCTACGACATGCTGTATATTAAATTCGAAATGTGTTTCTAATAGTTATCGCATACCAGAACAGATAGGTACATAGAAAACCATTAATAAATTCTAGGAAAAGAGTGATACGTGTCAACTCCACAGAGGACGACGTGCATTTAGTGGTCCGGGACAAGGGACTTGGGAGGGAAAACAAGTCGACACAAAACATAGAAAATAAGTCCATACAAGCAACAGATTGGCGGAGACGAGAAGCTTGGAGCGCAGAACAGGCTGACTTAAGAACAAAACCCACTCAATGGAAATTTAATAAGAGAAATTATAGATCTAAAGATCCAAATAAACCATCGTCTACACCGGGAGATATACATCAGGAATTTGTACATACCGCTGAAGATAACGATTATAAATATGATGATACGAGACAATCCTTCAGAGTTAGGTATGTGGAAATCTTGATCCTTTAATTTAAAGGATTTACTATTTATACCATGTTACCTTATAATATTTAACGTTTATTATTATTCTTTTCTTACAGGGATGGTCCTAATATTATCTACACTAAAGAAATACAACTGCAAGATCCATTTACCAATAAACACAAAGAATATATAGAAGATCTAGAAAATGGCTACGATAGAATTGCAACACTTCACTACCAAAAAAAGGACCACGATAACGATTCTATAAGAAGGCACGAGATAGACCGCGGATCCGATGGTGAAGCTTTCTTAAAAACTGATCTAAATAAAACTCATGAAAAAGTTGAAACTAAAAGTAAGCGTGAACTTAACGATAACGTCCAAGCTCATTCGTCCCTAGGTAGAGATCAATATTTTATAAAAGAAGGTAACACTGAAATTTTGAGACTTGTTACACGTGGAAAAAATGAAGAAGAACGATATGTTAATCTTCCTATTCACCAACAAAGACCAGCCACATTAATTCCACATACTCAATACGTTGTAATAGATAATGGAAAAGAACTACTTATGGAGCGGTTCATAAGGGAACAGGGAGAAGAAGCAAAACATATAAGAGAAAGAATGGACAAAGTTGTCACTGATTTAGACAATATTTCAAATGGTAAAGATAACAAACATGTAGGGCAGAGATCTCATATCGGCAACGAAGCTTCTAACCGTTTACAAGAATATATTAACACGCATCCTGATGTACCGGGCACAGTTCCTCTAAAAGCTGATTATTTACAATCTGCATTGATAGAAATGCAGAATAAGTCTTCTATACACCAAGAATTATTAGAATCATCACTTAGAAAACAAAATGAATTATTACACCAAATTCTTATAGAACGGGAAAGAATGTTACAAAATCATGAGACAGCTTCACAAGTTGAAAGCAAATTAGAAACTCAAAGTCTACCTGGTCATTCCGTAATAGCTACACAGACGGAATGTCATATAGGAACCCAGACAGAACCACAATTACTAACATCTTTAAGAAGAAAGGCAAGAAGTGACAATGACTCATACAGTGAAGATGAATCACAAATAACAATGGAAGATGAATCAAGAAATGTAGCGTGGTTAAAACGAAGAAAACCAAAAAAGAAAATCAAATATAAAGATCCAAGACGCAGCATTCGTGCTTATGAATTAAAAAGAAAAATTAAAACTCCTATCATAGAAGAAAGCGAAGTATCACCAACACTAGAAAATGAAAAACGTATTAAGATAAGTAAAACTAATGAGAGAGAAGAACATGTTAAAAATTATGGCGCTGTTACTAAAAGTACCGTGACAACGTCAAAGAATGAAACCGTATCATCTACACACATTTCAATGTCTGAAGGTGATAAAAAATCTAAATTAAGGAAAGAAGTCTTAATGGAAATATCAGATTCACTAGATGAAAAAATTGAATCTGAATATAAGAGACTTCGGCACAAACAACCATCAAGTACTCAAAAAGAAGTCCCGAAACTTCCACTGGCCCTTGAACATGAGAGTAGTAAGGAAAGTCAAAGCAGCGGCAGCTCTGCTACACATAGTCAGAGTAAAAAACTTTCTAGCCAAGGATCTTCAACGAACCTTCATGAGACTACAGAACTGAAGAAACCTTTGCATAATATAGTTGAAGGCTCGCAACCTAAAAATATTTCAAGTGAAAGTAGTAATAGCAAAAATGTAAAAAAAAGCGAGGAGGACGGTGAATCCGGGAAAGCAGGTGATAACACAAAGCAAAGTTTACAGAAAGGCTTACCAAGATATATGCAGTGGTATGGTAAAAAGTCGTCTTCTACAGCTAAGTCCTTGACATCTGAAAAAGTTGTTCCAGAAAAACCAAAACGACCTTCAAAATCAAAAAATGAAAACGAGCGTGATATTAAAGATAAATCAAACCGATACGGTAAAATAACAAGTAAAGATCAAAGTGAAACTTCACAGGTAAAAAAAAACTTCAAAGAAAAAGAAAATGATTTCATACATCCACGACTATTAAAGGAAGGAAAAGTTACTCCTGTACCTGAAGGACCTTTACCAGATGTTCATCCATTACTGCAACATTCAGAGCATAGGTATGAACACCAATATGAAAATCAAAATCCTCTTTGTTACATCCAACCCACACACATACCTAAATATCTAGGAGGCCAAGCGAATGTTCCTATATTGCCTCGAAGACAATCCACTGAGCCACAACCGATATATGTTAATCAAGACGATGTTAAAAATAGAGATAGGAAGCAGGATATATCAGAAAGTGCTCTTACTCACAGTATTTCAATATCGACAAATTACGAAGACGAAAGAAAAACGGCATCTGAGGTACATGTCTCTAAAATAAATATTGGCGGGGATAGTGTACCCGATCTTAATAAAAGAAGTATAACCACGAAGTTAGAAGATAATGATTCTGGCATAGCTATGAATACACTTGCACAACAAACCGGAAATATAAAAAGATTACCAATAACCGAAAAGAAAAGCGTATTTACAATCGCTTATGATGATGTTCAGACAAAACAACTCAGGCCAGATAGCAGTTCAACTTCCTATTGAAGCGAAGAATTAACAAATTGAGTGCCTTATCAGATGTAATAATATCCAAGTGATATATACGTATAAGTATTAGAAGTGAATATAGTGAAATGTTAAACAATCTGTGCTCATAAATACAATCCGTCCAATGTTTTGATTATTCGTCACTCGTTTATCTTAAAATTTGTATATACATTGGTAGAATTGTAACTATTATTAAATTATAAAACTACTGCCTTTATTTTGTCGACTGTTTTATAAATAATTTAGAGATATATTTTATTGTAAATAAATGACACGATTTAACTGATTATATTTAAATTGATTATAGCTTTAACTTCTATTGTAAATATTATTTTTTCCTGGTCCCCAATGATGATCGTTATGGATCATTATTGTTCTATAATTGTTATATAAAACATAAAGTTATATTATTATACAATCTCTTTTATTTTAAAATATTTCTAATTTAGATTAATAAAATATGTCGCTCTGAAACAGATCGTTCTGAAATTTATCTTTCTGTCATAGTAGGTATATGATAAAAAATAGTTATTTACGCCAATTTCATAAACTCCTCATAAGAAGCTCAGTATTTATATTTTATAGGGAGTTCATAAGAACATCGCTTCAAAAGTTCAGAAGGATTTAAATTATGAAATCCCTCTGAACTTGTGAACTAATAAAATTTTCTGCACCATTAATATATTTTGAAAATATAGTACGATATATATTCACAATAACGAATAGTTTCTTAACTAGCTGTTTATGGGACCTGAAGCCTCAAGACTAAATCTAATCTCAAGACTGCCTCGTTGGTCGTGTGATTTGCAGGTCCTGTGTTCGATTCCAATATAGAATTTATCTGATTTAGATTTTCTAGCAATGGCCCGGAGTGTATTTGTGATGTATGACAATAGGCTCAACACCTAATTACACAGAGATACGTAAACGTAACTGGTGAAACGTGGGAGTATTCTACACTTCTCTGCCTACCCCTTCGGGGTTTACAGGCGTGATGTAACGTTTTTTTCTTGTTACTAAATCTAAGAAGTGCCAACAATGTCTTTCAAATAAAATGCTCAATGTAGTCGGTAAGCACCGAAGTATCATTTGTATT
>DWEJ01001184.1:0-13689 GCA_018245835.1 Mysoria sejanus stolli
TATGGATGGATGTTTGTTACTCTTTCACGTAAAAACTACTGAATGGATTTTAATGAAACTTTACAATAATATAGCTTGTGCATCAGAAAAACATATATGCCACAATGTATAAAGATATTCTATGAATTGTCCAAAATATCAAGTACACGTAAGTAGGATACGCCGAGCTGGCGTCCGCGTTGCGCCCCTCGGCTCTTACCCCTAGCTCGCCTGCTCATCTTTTTTATCTAGGTATTTAATTCTTTCTTTTCTCTGTGGAGCAACATATAAGCTAATTTTCATCCGAAAATTCTAACAAAGTCGGTATTTACGCGGGAAAAACTTTGTGTGACACACACCAAAAATATCGTAATATAATATGGTAATATTGGATGATCAGTAATATATTCGCCTAAATATGAATACAATAATAATAATACATTTATTCCCACAAAAACACTATTATTGTAATATTTGGCGGATATCTTAATCTATTATTACAGTATAATTAATTACACTATAATTAAATTAAGCATTGTATGCTTATGTTTTTATGATCTTAGTTATTGTATGAAAATTGGAAAGTAAATTAATAAAATTAAAGTTAGTTCAATAAGATCAAAGAATGGGCCATAATTGACACGCAGATTGTAAGACATAGGAATAATATATAGTTATCTATTGATTCTATATGAAGCGCCTAAGAAATAGCGTAGCAAAGGACGAAATTGATACCTAGTCTCATTACCTTTGGATGGTAGTGAAAAAAAATGGATGCCAAATCCAAAAAGATTGGTACCGCTAGCTGTAGACATTCTGTAGAAAAAAACATTCAATAATATTAAATTACATAACACTATTGATCAGAAAACAGAATGATAAGTGTGCCATGATAACACAATAATACTGATACGGACATAACTTGATAAAATAAATCCGCACATCGGTTGAATATTTACGCAGTAAAATTATTGTTTTACACTGTGGACATTTTGTTGGAACATCTTTATCGTGTTAGTGTTAATGTCAGATGAAAATAGTGATGTTATTTTACAGCCAGAGGACGAGAAGAAAAGCAAAAAAAAGCAATCGCCAGTGGACGAGCGGCCGACAGTGCCTGCCCCCAGCGAGGCTATGCTCAACAGTAAGTTGATTTTTATTTGTAACATATTCTATTCAAATTCAAATTCCATTTATACAAAAGTGGTTCCCAAGAACACGTTTTGTACGTCAATAGCCGCTAAAGAAACTCCATGGGTGCGCTTAAGCTTCTTCTAAAATAAGTAATCTTTTAAAATAAGTACCTACATACTTATATTATAATTTTAAAATATGAGCTAATTTATTGAGGCGCTGGAGTTACATGACGCCAAGCATGTTTATCATTTAAGAAATCATTTACCCTGTAATATACTTTTTTACAAAGATTTGTTTTAATATAGATAGATTAACAACCTCTTTTGGTATTTTGTTGTAGAAGCGAATACAGTTCCTCATAAAAGAATGAGACATTTTACTATCTGTAATAAGTTTAAATCAAATGGGTACATAACTTTTAATACATACTATTAATAACATTATTTACTAAATTATGAAAAAAAAACTGAAGTTTAACTATGTGTTATTGATTTTATCAGACGTTACTTCGTAAACATACAAACGATATATCTCATATATCTCATAAGTTGCAGGTTTGTGAGTGCCTTTCATTAGAAATGACTGCCTGAAAATTCTGGGTCGGGTACAACTTTTCTAATTAAATTTTTTTTGGTAGTGTCTAAAAATGCCCGGTGTATAGCAATAGGCTTACCATCTATTCCGTACTGGGATGTAAACGTAACTGGTGAACCGTGGGAGTGTGTGTCCCTCTGCTTACTTCTTCGGAGATTACGGCCGTTTTACGTTTATTTAATTATATAATAATAATATTGTAACACTTGAATGTAGTTCCGATTAAATTTTGTTTTAAATTATTGTTGGTTGGATTATTCTTATTTATCTTGTTTCTATTTTGTTTTTAATAGTCCAATATAGTTTGATTATTACAATACATTAATAAAATTACTTGGTTCAAACACAGAAATCGTGGATAATCAGTGTTTACACACATATTTAGGTAACTGTTTGTTCTGATCTAATTTTACTTGATCGCAGAAAATATTGAAATATCAATTGAGAAATACAGCAAATAAAATAATAATACATAGCATTAAGCTTAGTAGCTCAAAATTCCTCTTAGGTTGTCTGGGGTTCGTATAATAATATCGAACGCCTGTAAAGCCTGTCAGTCTGCGTTTCGCCAACATGGTAGACAAGGCCTCAAGCGTTCTTAGTCTGACAAATGGCGTCTTATAGCCTGTTAGTCAGAATAACAGGCCTGTCTCCAACAGTGGATCGATTTAGTCGACTGCCAATTATCTGGTGACATGGAACATAATCTTGATGATTATATTATTCAATTCTTTTGTTATTTAGCATGTGTAGGAATATTGACAATTTGCCAATTTGTAACAGATGATACAATGCGTAATATACAATAACCTCAAAACAAATTTATTAATGTTTGATTTGGTTTTTACATCTTCTATTGGTATAATTGTTATAGATCTGATCAAAATAGTCGTAGTTATTCCCGTGTAGAAATGTAAAATAATACGTCCCGGCGCTGTAATTTGCTCCGAATGGCCATTATGGTATCAATTTTCACAAATTGATTCACTGTTTACGCTTTTCTACCTACGCTACACACGAGTATGTATCATTGCCAGTTAGGTCAAACTGAGTATGTATTATGGCCGCTATGGGTAAGAATTTACCACCTCCCAATGTTATTATATCTTTTTCCCTGATCAATATAATTGCATCGTTCCCTTGTTCTAAACATTTGGTTAGAGGTACTTTATGTCAAAGCAGTAACTAAGTTAAACTTGCAAAAGTTATATTAATAATTATTCATTATAGCCTACAGTTACTACAAATCCATCTGAAAAAAATAAATCTATGGTAGTGTCGTGAATCGTCTTTCATGCGCCCGGTGCGACTTCTTATAATTAATTACACGAAAAATGGTCTATATGGGTCATTCTTCACTGACATAACCTCGGCGTCGGCAAATCAGCAGATAACGTGGAACTAATGTTTTCCGATTCGATCTGGTCATTTCGGCGCCCCTCCAAGTTCTGCGCCCTGACTCTAGGTACCGCTACGCCCTAATAACGATACTGTTCTAAAGTTATAATAATCTATTTAAAGCAGACTTAGACAGCTGAACATTTGTTCTAGAGCCTTCCAGCGTACACATAAAGCCCTAAAACGATTCTAACATTATCGCTTACGAAAAGCCAACAAGAGGATGACACGCTAACGATTTACGAGAGGCGACGTTTGGAGTGGATGGATGTACTGTGTAATAATTAACCATTATCTTTGTTTGCTAATATATTATGGGTTTATTGTTGGATGTTCGTGACAACCGCTAATTAACGATAAGACATAATTGTAACACGTTGTTCAGTGTAATTAATGGCATTCCTGAACGCGGACATTTCTATATATTTTTTGTTGTAGCTACCGATGTTGTTACATCATGATTACGTTCGTTACAACTAATATTACTGAGAGCAAGTAACGAGGCATAAGAATTTCAATTTCACTTCGTTTAAAAAAAATGTATTCAGTATATTACCCAATATCAGTGTATTACCCAATATCAATTCACTGGCACCGTTACGTAGGACAAGAGGAATTTTACGAACAATACAAATTTGTGGCTTCATTAAAACTCAGCAACGCCGAGACATTTTCAGCTACTTAACATACATACGAAACAGTTTTACGAGGGCGCGCGATAAATTTCTTCGAGAATAAAATACCTAATGTTTACCAGTCATTACAATTTCGTCGAAATATTTGGCAAGCCAAGCGTATAGGTACACAGAACAAATGTTCCGAGACGATACGGGCCGATACCAACTGAGATTTCATATCTCAATAACTTACCGTCTGCTTCTTTAAATAATATGGGATGTAATTTATTTTTTCTTTCAAAAATCAATGTATTATAATAGTTAGTACAGAAAATGGACACACCACCTGTTCCATAGTGAAACGTAAACGTAACTGGTGAAAGGTGAGAGTGTTCTACATTCCGCTGCCTACCTCTTCGGGGACTACAGGCGTGATGTTACGTAGTACAAACATTTAAATAGGACTGTTTACTACGATGCTATGACAATAAAGTCATCGCCTGACGATGTATTTAAATATCGATAGTATGAATTAGAAAATTTCTTTTTAACATCATCGTAAATAGTTCTTGAGAAGAGATAGGTGTTCAACAGGGGGGTGAGAAAATGGGGTTAATAATGATTTAAGTTTTATTTTTTTATAAATTAGCTATAATGATGTCAAATTGAGTGACACGTACAACTTGGTACCCAAACGGTTAATAAACGTGAAAAAAGCATTCTGAAAATATGATAAGAGTCAGAGCGAATGTCTGAAAACTGAAGACCGCGATAAGAGACACGAGGAATGAACCACGTCACGGCGCCTAATCTTTTGTCAATATTGTGTAGGTTATAAGCCAACCTGGAGACGGACCTTGGCTTTTCTTAATTGAACCGTAGTTGTTAACAGAGCATATCAAAGATACGCGTGTACTCTCATTTTGGATATATCTTCTTGAAATGTAAAACTTAAAGGTCGACTTGGAATCAATTGAAATGTCGAAAAAGGGCAACGAATTTTGTAAGTGTGGCGTACCTACATTCCACATTGTTTTGCTAGAAGTTTACTAAATTATTATTATCTATACCTGTGTTAGCTTTCCATATTAAGTATTATTTGTATTATATCGCCACGCCAGGTTCCTTACGGCGTTGGCAGAAAGCATTGAGTGACAAATATATCTATCCTTACAGACCTGACGTGTTTAATATTTCTGTGTATGTAGTTATAAATGATCATTCCTCACAAAGCTGATAAGAAAAATGTTAAACTCCATCTCCAGATCTCCGCACAGCGTTCGGCCTGCTGGACCGCGACAGCGACGGCCACGTGACGCCAGCGGAGCTGCAGTACATGCTGCGCAACCTGGGTATCGAGGTCAGCGACGACCTCATAGCTGATCTCATTAAGGACGCCAGCAAGACTGGTCAGTGCTCTCTAATATATCTCTATTTAATAGCTCCTCTATTTATTAGCTCCGGTGTTTATCTGTGACATTTTTTCGCGAGTTTCAGAGTGTTGATGACATACATAAATATACGTATCTATGGGAGTTCGTGAAAGATGCGTTTTACATTATTCGTGCATAAGTAATCTGTAATAGCCCTCTTATATCAACGTTGTGAATGATGATTACATTGAAAAGCATTCATTACAGTCGCTAAAAAGATTTATGTGTTCTACGTGTGTAGGTATTATTTTAGAAAACGTGACTAAAGTATTGTCATAAGTTCGAAAAGGATTTGAAAAATTACTGTTGCGCTTGGTATCTGATAATATCAAGACATAACAAATAGGTATTTACTAAGTAGGTAGTGAAAACCAAACATGTGTTTTTTTATGAAAATGATATAGGTACACGGGGTATGGCCTCTCTCGTCATCTGGCTTAATGGATTTTAATGGAAAAACATGAGTAGGTGTAATGTTCGCCTATGCGTCCATATTGGAAGCAATTAGTAGATGAATTACTTTGCTTAATGCTTAAAAAACAGGTATATTTTTACATAATACCATTAAAGTAAACTAATTTGAAATACTTATTACTTTCAATATGTTTATTGGAATTATCATGGCATTGAAATTGACTTTATTATGCTATTTTATCGAGTGAAATATGAGTGTATTAAGTACGTGTTAAATTAAAAAGATCTCGAAATCGTAAATTATTCTTCATGTTAATAAAATGAACCGTTTTAAACAAGCCGTTATGATGTAATTAGATCGAATCGTCATTATTTATAGCCACAAATCAATTGTACAGCCAAACACAGATGAGTTTTTAAAATAGCCAAGCGTCCTTGCTAAATGCTAATAAGTAGCGGGCGCCGCCCACTTCGCTCTTTCTTTGAACCGCTGCCAAATGTGAGTAGTGTCGCCCGCTGATTTTTATTCATATTCAGATAGTTTTATTGCAATTCCAGAGCACATAATTGCAACACATGTGCTAATAATAATGAACGGCAGTAAAATTAATTTTGCTTTGTCTTCACGTCGCTTGGGAATCTGTGTAATTCTTGAAAAGTAAAAAAAAAATCCGCAGCGGTTTTGATTGGCAGCTATTGTTGGACAGGGCATACAAAACCCTATTAAATTGATGAAGATAATTTGATACTGCGTATTGACCGTGCTATTTGGAATCGGTTCAGGTGTGGGCCGATAACTTCCGCCGACCTCGCGCGACGGCAAGGTTGCCCTAGCGTAAGGCTACCGTAATTTTTTGATGCCAAATCGGGATATGAAATATTGAAATTTTATAATCTGCAACTTTATAATTCATATTTTAGTCATTTAAAAATTATTAATCAATAGGTTATAATAAAACCACGTAAGCCAATATTTAACATGGACTGACGGTGTTCACTGAATAAAACCTTTTTGCAATGCTCAGGTAACACTGGCAGCCTAACATTTGTTCGTTATTCAAAACGTATCTATTTAAAATCCAAATTCCTTTGAATTCTTGCCGATTGTCAGTATATCTTATTCTATTCGGATTTGAGTTATAATCAAGTGAATAACTATTATCTTCATAAAATGCATCAAATTTTATTATTTACATAAACAATTATATATAGTCAAAAAAATCTACGTTTCGACAAACCCCAAATGGTACAAATGTTTCAAGTATAGAAGAAAAAAAAGAATCCTAGGAATACTGGAATATTTGGAATACATATCTTGACACCCCTTTATACGTTGCCTATACGTGTAATAATGGTTGTATGTGTGTTTATACAATATTAGATTGGTGGCTTTTCAACGTATATGCCAAAGGTCGTTACAGTCAAGTTCAGACAGACAAAAGAAAAAAGTATTATAGAAGTCATTATCTTTGTGAATAGTATTGTGAGAAACAAAACATTATTTATCTATCTATTTATGGTATGATAAATTTCTAACGGACATAATTAGTATTGTCAAAGTTGTAGAAATTTGGTACTGACGCTATCATTAAATTATCGGTATAATGTCATTTAATTTAAATGGTCCAATCACTGAGGTCGTTAAGAAAACAGCTGAAAACAACACTATCATTTCGCAGACATAAACATGACAGTTTATATGCAACAATAATTATCATAACATTTTATTTGAAAGTTTTCCAGACGAAGAATTGGGTCGATTAACATAACGTCTTTGATATACTAATGTTAGTGTTGCCAGATAGTTCGTAAATGTTTATATATACCAAGTGATGTAGAGTGAAAAAATTAAACTGAATTTTTTTACAACATTGTAAAATCTACGCATGTTGTTAGATAAAACGGTTGTTAGTTTTAATTGGCTGTCGTCATGGTGTTATGTTCTGATGAAATAGTTTACGCGATCGATCAAAAGATTCAGAAAAGTGACGGGGGCCAGTGTCCAGAGCAAGGGCTATAAACATAACAGCCCCACGGCCACTCTTTGAACTCTCTACCGAGTGTTAATAACGTGATCTTTGATAAATAACAGAGAATAATCAATCGATGCATCTATTTCTGTAGTAAATGTCAACTATCAAAGTTGATGGTCTATTAAACGACAAACTCGTCTTTTCTTCTCATGTTTAAGTGTATACCTACATACAAACGTAGGCAGATTTGAAACGCTGCAGATTATATTTACTAATAATATTTTCTTTAGATTTCTTTTTCATGTTAGCATTTTCATGTCATGATTATTTAAAAAAAGTAAACACTAAGATACGTTTTAGTATATTAGATTAATAATCAGAAAATAAATCTGTTTAATTCTTTTTTTGTCGCTTAATCCATTAAAAACTTTTTTGTTCTTTTTTTTCTTCACGCCTGTAATCCCCGAAGAGGTAGGCAGAGGAATGCAGAACACTCCCACTTCTCACCGCATACGTTTTTACGTCCCACTATGGAATAGGTGGTGAGCCTATCGCCATGCATCGGGCACATATACAGACTCCGAACCACTACTAGAACATTATTTTAATTTAGATTTTCTAGAAATTTTGTAAATAAGAAAAATTCTAAATTAGAAAAATTCGTTTGTAGTGTTCGACCCAGGAATCGAACCCAGGACTTCTCGATCGGCAGTCGCACTTGCAACTAACACGACCAACGAGGCAGTCATGTACAAGTTAATTTTAATATATGTTGTGTGGCTAACAATAGATAATAAGTTCACTAGTATACCGACTATTGCTGATGACGATTTTAATGATGATGATTATGATAATGGTGACATTGATAATAAATATAATTCAAACATAGCCCAGAGAAATGTTAAGGTAAACCGATCATTATGATGATGTCTTCTAAAACATCAAAATAATGCGGAATCTTTGGACGGCCGCGAACTCGGCAAATGACAAATGGTTACAATCAGTCAGCCGGGGGGCTGGCGAAGGCGGATGTTCGCCCGACTACTGATGTATTGGTTTAACATTATTAGCTTTACTTTAGCAGTTAATAAATGGAGATTACACTGATCCCGTGAGAGACCGAACCGTGTGAGACGTAATATTTTTTATAAAAGTGAAATGAGACGTATAAGAGAAGTGATGAATAAGAATTGGATTAACCGTGAAATAACAATTTATCAGATTCATGAGTTTACTATGATAATAAAGGATGAATACGAAGTACAATCGACTTCCAAAGAGGAAACTGTTGGAGGAGAAATGTGAATTATTTGCCTACGAGGACGCTTAATGAATTTGGTTTAGTCAAAAGAGGAAATTGATGACTTAACATAATCCGAAGTTAGTATACATATTTGTCGGCAGAACACAGCAAAATTCCAAATGCAATAAATCTTTGAAATTATTTACCATCATCGACCATCGTGAAGTTATTTTATTTTACGAATCCAGACTTATGTTATTTTACGAATCGATCATACACGCCATGTTAAATTTGACATGACAATTTTATAACCGTTATCGCAGTTTTCGTGGAATAGTAATATAATATAAATTTAATCACCTCCTAAAACGTACAAAAACAATAAATCCGGAAACCTGGAAATTTCTGTGCAATGCAGATATGTGCCAATAAAAAATCAATTGCGGACAAAGCTATTTATATTAAGCTACGTATGAGTAATTTAATTAATATGAGAATCGTTCAAGAAACCGGACAATCAAATCATCACAACACGAGCAGAGCCAGCCAACCCCCGGCTTCTTCGGGTCACAATTGAAGGATCTCGAGTCCGAGTGTCCACTCCGCGAGCACGAGCTCCACTCTTCGCACCTCGCGGTTTGTTGACGACTCCACCGTTTTTAATTTCACAAGTGCCATCTTGTCGGACGGTGTACGATTTGTACGAGGTTTCGCTGTTACATGTAAATATAATAGGTTCATAGATTTGTGAAAACGGAGAAGGGACATTGGGTTTGTCATCAAATTTTTATAAATTCAATTATCCACAGAC
The DNA here is from genome assembly GCA_018245835.1 of Mysoria sejanus stolli. Classification (NCBI taxonomy): domain Eukaryota; kingdom Metazoa; phylum Arthropoda; class Insecta; order Lepidoptera; family Hesperiidae; genus Mysarbia; species Mysarbia sejanus. The sequence continues at coordinate 9,600 of DWEJ01001184.1, forward strand.
AAGTAATTACAAATAAATCTAGAAACGACTCTATGGTCGTCAAAAGATATGGTTAAAAATATGTGTTGTCACTCCACGTACTGGGAGCACATGGTAGAAGGAACGCACAGCACAAGCACCTAGTTCACGGGTGGGTAAGGATGAAACGTTTACATGCTATGGCAATGTCTTTTACAATGTAATAATAGCTAAGTTTTTGATAATGTCAACATTCATGTACATAAAAGCGAAATGGAAACAAGTTACTTAGGAATTATTTATCAATCAGGGCGTATTTAAATCTTTTGATAACTAATTGACAAAATAAACGATAAACTGTAACAGATTAATCTTAATCAATGTAACATCGTGTTTAATCAATATACAAATTTAACAACTATCAAAACTTGAAACGAAAAAGCTCAACAATTGTCTAGCGAACAGTAAGTAAGCGAACTACTCCATCAACAGTGATGCAAACAAGTTGCTATTGTGTACTATATCCGATACAACATTTGTTAAGAAAACTCCGACAAAACTGATAAAGCTATTCACGGGTGAGTTTGTGGCGCAATATAATAAATATGTTGAAGGAAATTTATTGTAAATCGACCAATACACTTGCGGAAACTCGAGAATAAAACCAGTTCACAATCAAACTAGTAAGTACTGTTTGTGAGAGCGATTGAGAAGTGAGTCTGATAAACTTTTTCACTATCGCCACACAAATATGTTTTGTGAACAACTATCACGGGGTGAATAGAACATCTCAATTCATTGCAATGTTATCTATATCAAGAGTTTTGATCGATTTTTTTATATTATATAATGTAGCTGTTATTTAGTACGTTTATAATGGTAACTGTAGTTAACAAGTGGTACAAACTGATTAAAAAACTAAAACATAGGACATAAGCGTAGAAAAGCTAAAAAAATCTTGTTTCTACTTTACAGATACTTTTTAACTGTACCTATCTTTAAAGTCATTAACTATTTACGTGTAAACTAACTGGTATACAATAGTTCGTGCGAACTCGAAGTGTACGGTGTGCATGAGCCTTAAACGTACGACGGGGGTGTAGCCGCGTGTATGTAAGTCGAAACACAATTTTAAGTTCCCAGTGAGTGGTAAACTTGGCGGGGCTCATTTCGCAAATTTCACGCGCCATGAAGCTCAAGTAGTGACTGCGCAATAAAACTTGGGGCCTGCACAGCTACAGGCGGCGACGCTGCGAGACTATCTAAGTTTGCCGCTTTAACGTTGGTGAATTTCCATTGTTGCTACCGCCTACACAATTTGACTATTTAAAGATCACTTTGATTTTCCTAATTGATGGTGTGCTATGGTCCTTTTGATCGAAAAAGTAATATTAATCGTATCCAGACATCCGGGCATTTCTGCATTTCCGTATACGGTTTTGTTCATTATCGTGTTTCTTCATACATTAGCAACAACCAAATCATCATATAGAAGTTAATACGCAATGGACTAGGCTTAAATAAGTTTCATTATGATACTACTACTCAAAGTTTTAAGCTGGGCGTTGTTACTATCGATCTTATCTCACTGCATTCAAGCGATATAACTGAACGAAATCGTGAAACTTTTCCTATAAAACTCGCGTAGACAAATATGTTTGTTTTAAAAACGTGAGAGCGAATCGTGTCTGATATGGGACAAACAATTCTCGAAGCAATAGCGAACAGCGACAGAAACCTACCTGTTGTCAAAACGTCAAGTCTCACTCCACTCGCATCGTTACTTACGATATTTGTCCTGGTCTTCGTAGCTTTGGGAAACCGTCAAAAATAATGTGCCACGTTTATCATAGCAGCCTGATAGGTTATTATGCGTGCTGTAAGCTGTAGAGTGGGATCATCAGTTTTTTCTTTTACAAAAGAAAAAAATAATCACAAGCAAGTTATCGCTGGGTATACGGTGGATTCTACTAAGTGCAATATTATGATTATTGTCAGTGCCACTACCTTAACAAGAAATGTAAAATCATGTGACAAACATATTCCTAGTTCCCATTAAGATGAATATGTGAGCAAGCGAGCGAGCAAGCGAGCTTAAGCATCACCTGTTGCTCTCGCGTGTCTCCTCCACAGTCGGCACAAGCGTATCGCAAACAACATGTGAATAGATTCACTTTGGAAGTTTTATTGCCGCCTAACACATGTTTTTACATTTGATACACTCTTTAAATATATAGATATCTAACACACATTGTACATCGAATGATAATACCACTGTAATACACACCAAAAGTATCTGATTAAAGACGTCATCGAAACAAAGTAGAAGGGAGACGACAATCATATCTGTCATGAGACGTAAAAGTCGTAAAGTTAAGGAATGTAATGCATCAAGGTATAAAAATGCTTAACTATTATAACTAACATATCTATAAAATATACAGAAAATTGACCAACACAAATATCAAATTCATTGTTGTTGTTGAACAAGTGACATAACTTAATAAAGTATGGAACATTAACGGAGTCGTCTAGTACGAATTTATAAACGTTCTGCTCTTCAACTGCAAACTTGAATACTTTAATTTTGACTAAAACGGAGCCTCAGAAAATAATTTATATTTAAAGTCTTAATATAAAAAAAATACTAATAGACAATATACAATAATGCACATATTAAAAGGTGTTACGTAAAATCTAAGTGTGCCACAATAACTCACCACTGTGATGGGATAGGCCGGATTGATGATGGTGTAGAGCAGGATGTGGTTGGGTCGCGCCGGCGGCTCACGCTTGCGCCGCGGTTCGCCCGCCATGTAGTTATTGCCATTGCTCTGTGCATAAAGAAAAAAAAACGTTAGTTATCAAACATTTAAACTCGGAACTAATTGCTGCTATGCTTTACAGTGCTTACGTTGTGATTGAACAGTGTAATATTTGCCAAGATAAGTTTGTACCCCTACGAGAGCATCACGACCGAAAACACTAAAAAAAAACACCTGCATGGTCATATAACAAGCCAACCTGCGCAGGTTATTGTCAAGAACATATTTTTCTCATTTACATTTAACAGTAAAAGCCAGTAGTGGTTTAAAATTCGACCTCTCACTCCGGGAGACCGAGTTCAAAATCCCTGAAAAGGGAAGGGAAGGAAGGACGGGGGGAAGACGAAGGTACGGGGGGAAGGAAAACATCGAAAGGAAACATCCGCACCTTAAGTCTTCAAAAAAAATGTTCTCTAAGGTGTGTGAAGTCTGCCAACCCCCACTTGGCTAGCGTGACAAACTATGGCCTCAACCCTCTCATTCTGAGAAGAGACCCATGTTCCAGCAGTGGAACGATTGAAGGGTCGATATCGATTTAACAGTATAACAAAGAGGAAACAGTAGACAGCTATCCGACGGTACTTAATAAATAACAGCGGTTATGATGAAAATTTAAAATACTATCATAAATACAAATAATCTTATATCATTTAATTATTCATATACATTACGCAATGATACCAAAACGCATGTTTCAGTTGCAAATATAGCGCAGCGAACGCTATTGCGAGACGATAAATCAAAATTTGCCGGCGGCTTCGCAATTAAACGTCTGAGTGTCCCGTTCGATAAATCATAACGCACTGCAACGTACAGATCAGCTCGACAACGGAACGCGATTAAATCGTTATGACTCTCATCTTCATCACTATCTTCTTCATTAGCACGATTTTCATTACTACCGTGTTTGTAGCTATCATCTTTATTGTAATCATCGTAATTACAGTCATCTTTGTTACTAACACCTGCATTTCTATCGTCTTTATCACAATAATCCTCATCTACCATTTTAACGTTGTGTTTTATTTCACCATTGCAATCAGTGATATCAATAGAATGTTGTACGAGGCGACTAAATTCGGCGCTGGCAAATTCTAAATGCCCTAGCCACCTATGGGCAGCAGCGTAGGTCGTGCAAAAAGCTGTGTTCTGCGATCCCCAACCAGCATGCCCAACGTGGGGATTATGGACACAATCCCTCAGAGGAGGCCATGCTACTGCAGTGAACTGTAATAGGCCGATAATGATGAATAAGCAATATTTAACACACTTGACTTTTAATTCTTGAATACAAATCAGTGTCTATG
>DWEJ01001185.1:0-13687 GCA_018245835.1 Mysoria sejanus stolli
GCGTATAATACCCCTTCGGGAATTGCAGGCGAGATGTTGCGTTATAATCAATAAATAAAAATAAAAGTATACTTCAATATTTCGACCCGTCAGCATGGATCGCAGTTCGTGAATTTTGATCGATCGCTAGTATGTCTGAATGATGTTTGATGAATGATTCATTTATTGACTATGACGTCGAGATCTCGTTTACAAGGGTTCCGTTCACAAACGGTCCGTTCACTGAGCACACTGAAACAATATTTGAAAGCCAACGGAACAATTTCGAATCAATAAACTCCCATATTTACATACCGCGCAAACAATAATGGAAACTACAGAGAGAATAGCACAGACGTATTAAAATAAAATTACAGTGTAATCAAATTAATAAAATAAGGCGTTAGAGCTTGTGGAAATGCAGTTCGGAACGGTCGGTTATACCCGTTCCGTAGTTGCGGAACATTGTCACCATTACAACCTTAATGGTACGACACTTGTTCCGAATGGGTTTTGGGTTTTATGTCTAACGGAACGCAAAATTCACACATTTAAATATGGAACAGTTTGTGCTCGGCAAACGGAACTGAAAGTAACATAAGTTGTTTCGAAATCGGCTAGTGAGGCAGTACCATACTTGCCTTAATATCACCATTATCTGCCTGTCTCAGTCGTCTGCTGATCGCAGGCCTCTCCTTATAAACACTACTGCGCCTAGCCCTCGACTAGTCAAAAAACCTAACATCATACCTGTAATCCCCGAAGAGGTAGGTAGAGAGATTTAATAGGTTACCACATTTCACCAGTTACGTTTACGTCCTGTGTATGGAATAGGCGGTGAGCCTATAGCCATACCCAGGCGACAATTCCAGGCTCCGAGCCTCTGTTAGGAAATTCAAAATTAATAAAATTCAGTAGTGCCCGACCCGGAAATTAAAACCAGGACCTCCCGATCGGTAGTTTGCAACCAACACAACCAAGGAGGCAGTCAATATAAAATATGATTAAAAAATAATAAAATATAATGATCATAAAAACAGTATCATTATGGAACTAATACATAATTTATTAGCTCTCACTTAATAGCTCCTGTTTAATTTCGATTGAACGAAGGAATGAAATTAGAGATACTCGTAGCTTGTTAAAATTACATTCCCTATGGTCTCTATAGGCTCTAGGCCTAATAAATATCATAAGTTATACTGAAGAAATAATTGAACTTTTCTCTAATACACTGAGGTATGTCTCGGTAAGAAGAGCGTAGGTCGCCCTCCTACCAGGTGGTCCGACGACCTGAAGAAGACAGCGGAAAGCTGCTGGATTCGGAAGGCCAAGGACCGGATGGAGTGGTGCCGATTAGGGGAAGCCTATGTCCAGCAGTGGACATTAAGAGGCTGACAATGATGATGATGTAATACACTTTTGTAACACATCAAAATTATGGTATGTGCCAATAAAAATGCGTTAAAGAATTAATTCATATTTTCAATAAAGTTACACAAAGGTTCCCAATATCGCTATGTGCCAATACAAAATCATAAATTTCCTGTAGCTCTCAGCGAAGTTTCGTCAATTTATATTACCCCGAACCAGCGACTGAGATTGTTGACACTCAACCGTTCGCCATCGTTCATCATCGCAGCTAAACGAAGCGCTGCGCCGTGAGTACCAATGAGTTGTTTTGTTACAAATTCAACGCTATCTTCGTCGGGTTTACTGCCCTGAGCACTTTTCCCATTGTTTCCTTTAAGTAGGGTTCATGAGTAGCTAAGCGGTTTGATGAATGAATTTGACTGTGAAAATTTTACACAAAGAATCGAAATGTCCAATTCGCAAATATATTTATGTAGGTACGTAACATTGTACAACGGAGAGATTTTAATGAGATTTTTATAACAACCTCATTCTTTGTGTATCAAATAATATCATTAATTTAATTGTGGAAAGAAAATTCTCATGTCAATAAATATACCTTTTTTTTTAGCCTGACGAAATTTTAACTAGCAATTTTCAAACGCTCTATAAATGGTTATTTTATAACGTAGTTGGTTGAATTATACAAAATAACGCGAGACAAGCAGATCAAATAAGTTGACCAGAATGTTAATAATAACGCATTAATACGAGCAAACGAAACAATCAAAATGGAAAAATAATATCAGAGCCTCAATAGAAAATGATAGAACCTTTTTGAATAGTGAATAACTGCAATGTACTGTCTGTTTATGATTATGCATCTGCATTGAAAACAGTAGCCCTGGGGATATTACGTTGACGGTACATTATGGTAGAAAAACTGGGCGCAGGCCACTCTTGCATTGATGACGGCTAGTGGCAAATTTTTATGAATATTTCATATGTCCCAGAGTGTATCGTGACTGATCATAGCCAACATATAGTTATTACAAATTGTTCGAGACCTACGGTTGCAACAATTCTTTCAAAAGATAATTTAGCTACCTACTTGCACCTACTCTGAAGTTCTTGTATGTACAATGCACCAGTAAAAATAATGGTGATTGTATAAAATTAATTCGTCAGTTCCTAATAAAAAGTCATAATATGTCTGTCCAATAAAACGTAATAATTCAAGACTTGTGGACGAAATCATTCATCGTAGGTCACATTAGAGATGATTTTAAACCAGAAAACAAAATAATCACCCCCTTTTTAGATGATTTTATGCTAATATACATACTATTATTCTATTTAGTTGTGTAAGTTAACGTTACTCCATCTGTGTGACGTTCAGAGGACTAATTTGAACGTTCTTTGTTCATACATGTTGATTGTTGATATCAATATAATATGTTTTCGTGGGAGGTTTTATATCTTCATACAGAACCAGGTTTATGGCTTTTGTATGTATATTACGAGCATTTACTGTACAATCGCTTGTATTTTAGTTACGAATATTATTCTTTGAAACAATAAAACAGAATTCATCGAAATCGGCGTGTATTGGTAGGTATATGAAGACAGTAATGAACACAACATTAGCGAGTAATGTCACCAAGGACAGAAGCGCTTGACGCTCAGCGATGATGACGTAAAAATAACATGTCCAACTTCAATAATGGATAACTTCTGTCTTGTGTAACTTTATAAGGCCATCTGACAATTGAACATGATTTGTTACCATTAACAATGTTTTGTAGGCCTTACGGAATGAATACCTGATAGATGATTTGGTAACTGACCTGTCTCCTGTCCCATGTCTCCTGTCCTGTTATTAAACATAATAAACTATATTTACATTTTTGTGTTAATGAGGTTTCAACGCGGTCTACATAGATTGTAGGTAACTATTCTTGCATGCACTTTTAGTTACCAGATTGTGCGGCAAATATAACGTTATTTAATCTCACAGTATTTTCTCATGTCTGCATAGTGATAATTCGAAATATAATAGTCTTGTTGTGATTTTATTTAAAGTAACGAAGTGTCTATCACTTATTATAGAAATATCTACGGTACGCTGTATAACCTTTTTTACTTCGCTTGCTACTTTTAAACTAAGCTATTTCATTAACAGACCTAAAAAACGCGAACGGCAATTTATATTTAATAGAATTAGGTTTTTATATTTTAATAAATTAACGTTTGGAGGTAAGCAATGAAGAAAAAATTCTTAACCTTTAAAATGATATATCAAACGAACAATGTCAAATATAATGTCACTTTAAATACATAATTATATTTTTAAGCCGTCTACGTAACTCAGACGAACGCATAGGAGTATGGTACACTCCCACGTTTGTCCAGTTACGTTTATGTCCTACTGTGAAATAGGTGGTGAGCCTATTTCCATACACCGGGCACATTTCTGGACTCCGAGTAGTGACTCGGACTAGAAAATCTAACTCAAAAAAATCAATAGGTCTTGGGTTTTAACCCTCTGGTCGAGCAGAGGGTTAAAACCAAAGACCTCTTGGTTGGTAGTCACCTTAACGGTTTTACACAATTACCTTAATTTGTCAATTTAAAAATTCTCTACAAAATTTTCAAGAAAATCTAAAATAAAATTCTAGTAGTGGTTCGGAATCTGGATATGTGCCCTATGCATGGCAATAGGCCCACAACCTATTCCATTGTGGGACGTAAACATAACCAGTGAAACGTGGGAATGTTCTGCATTCCTCTGCCTACATCTTCGGGGATTACAGGCGTGAAATTACGTACTTTAAGTTACGTACCTTAATTTACCAGACATAAAATCATTACAAGATGCAACGGTGTTTAGTAGTGGAACAATGTAAATATTATTGATGATAATGATAATAATGTCTGAATTAAAAAACCAACGAAAATACAAATTATTTATTCTTATGTAATTGACAATTATAACATATTAGCTTCAATAAATCGCCAAATATAACAACGTATATGCCAACGTCATCTGAATAACAATAGTAATGCAAGGAAAAAGGAATGAGAAGCACATATAAGTTTTGAAGGTAATAAAACCATTTCAGAGCGTACCGATATCGTCTAGATAGAACAACCTCAAGTGACTTAGGAAAAGCGAGTCCCTAAGAACCGCCCAGTCATTTTCTCCATACATTTACCCTCCAACTGTAATAGCAAAAAATGAAGTGCCAGCTGCTATAATAACTTAGACCTTTTGCTTTCTTCGCATATAAACGTTATGAAATTCGGTAAGTTATGTTTACATACAAATTTCAGTTATGGTATTTTTATACATAGAATCTTTTTTACTTGTGGAAAAAACAAGATTACCCGTGAAAGAGTTTACTTATTATGCTGTTTAGCCAACCTTATTTAAATCGAATATATCAGGCATCATTTATACATTAACATTTATTACTTCTTTGCACTAAATATTTCATAGGAACCATTTGCATTAAATATTTCATAGGAACCATTCTTAACATAACAGCTATCATCAAGTAATTCAATCGTTGTTCTAGGGCTTTATCCAACGGTACGGTACTGTTTTAAGTAAAAACTCCAAAATATAATAGAAATAATGATCTTGCTTTGACATAAAATCTAAATTAAATTATAAAGGGTAAAGCTAGGTATAGAGCAAAATGTCAAGCAACTCTTAATAGCTTATAACTTGCGTAAACTTCCAAACTTACAAGTATAACTAATAAGCACTTACAGTTACGAACTTCTCAAAGAAATGACGCTAATCTCGAAGGATTTCGATACAGGTAATTAAGCAAAATATATTCGTTTTAATAAATAATATAAAATAAAATGAGGGATGAATGTAGAAAGAACAGGTCAGATTAGCGTGAATATTTATGTATCACTGAGAGTATTGACAATTTATAACAAAACAATCTAAGAACTACTAACAATACAGGAAGAGTCAACGGTATTGGGTTGTTGCCAGAACCTATCGTGCCACATAAATGAAGTGAGAATGAGAAACAAGAGAAGCCAAGAGATGGCACGGCCCTTAACATTGCCAAATCTTTAGGTTGGCTGACTTTAAAAGATTTTCCCTTCAATATTTTTCACTTCCCTTGACGGCCTCGTTGGTCGCGTTGGTTGCAAGTGCGACTGCCTATCGGGAGGTCCCGGGTTCGATTCCAGGGTCGAACACTACAAAAGAGTTTTTTAAATTTAGAAATATTCTAGAAAATTTTCTAGAAAATCTAAATTAAAATTATAGTAGTGGTTCGGAGTTTGAATATGGGCCCGATGCATGGCAATAAGCTCACCACCTTTTCCATAGTGGGACGTAAACGTAACCGGTGAAACGTGGGAATGTTTTGCATTCCTCTGCCTACCTCTTCGGGGATTACAGGCGTGAAGTTACGTTAGTTACGTTCCCGTCAATAAGATTAAGATAAACAATAGTGATTTCAGTGTAAAATTCTTAACAAATGATTTTCCTTGATTAGCATTTAACAATATGAGAAATATCTTTATCATAACCTCGTTGTTACTTTGACTACTGGATAGGAATCCCCACACAAATATCAATAAATGTGGGTTGAGGAAGCTCATACGTCTACGACATTTGGATAAATTTTTGGTTTTGTCACTATGTGTTTACTTGATCAACATATCAATTCATATTTTATCCTAAAACAGGCATATCTTTGAAAACCAAAAAATAGCATGTGAGGATTCTGAAACTGGGATCTTTCAAGTCCTGGAGACAAAAACTTATACTAACGATCTATTACTGTTTGCTCCCATATAAGACATTTATCCTACACTAAGCAAATAAGACATAGAAATTCATTATAAATAATGAATAAAATTTACAAAGAAACAACATACGTTGGTACTAATAATAAATTTGTACCTATAATTATTTACCTGTCACCCATCATCTATCATCAATAATTTTCAAATCGGTGATTCAGAACAATATTTTGCTATTGGACGAGATCGATATATGTATAGTAAAATTTAAACTGACAGTGATGATATTTTTTGTACGGATTGAGGATCAATTTTATAAAAAGCTTTTACGATGTGAGAACCCGTTAAAATATTATATGTATGAATAGTATATAAACAAAAGGATAATACGAAATATTTAACAACTCAAGACCTACATATACATTAGCAAAGTTGCCAAACGTCGCGTCGAGCCGGTTGCCATTAATCTACGTCTTGTGACAAAGGTGAGCCTGGCCCAGCTTCAGCCTCCTACATCAGCGTCCGAATAGTAATCCCTATAAAAGTGTAAAGTCTGCTTTTACGTTTTACCTCACACCTAAATATCATTTATATTGTCTCCTATCGTTCTTTTTATAACATAAATATCATATCAAACCATTTTTTGGAGAACCCTTTAAAAATTTTGGTTTGGAGTCAAACCAAAATTAAACAAGATTAAATTCAACCTTAGCTTTCCTTTTTATTAATAGTATATATTTTTTCATGTTATAAAAGGTACAAAAACGCGAAAATAACAACATTATACTAAAATTCAAGTAGCCATGGATAAATGTATAAGGATTATTTTATCACGTGATACAAAATTGTGATATGCATACTCGTATATCGAAAACAGGAAATTTAACCTATATGCCCCGTTTTCGATATATGTACATACGAGCACTTGGGGTTTTGTGGTTTCCAAACAATGGAACTCATATACAACCTCAAATTGATCTGAATTGTACCTACCGTTTACCACAGATGTGAAGACCCTTAATACTGACAAAAAGGAAAAAGCCATATACCGGTCACATATAAAATATATTCCGTGTGTATCAATTTACAAATCGTTTATGTTATACTAACCGAATAGAGCTTTGTACTCTTATTTTCACTTTGCAATATAACAATCAAATTAATAATCATATAAATAATAAATCAAGTATCAGTTAGACTGCTGAGGTTCATTTAAACTACTAGACTCGGAATGTGATACCGCCTGCAGGTAATGTTAATGAAACAATTTGTGACATCGTACAAACTTATCCAATTTCGTTTTATCCCACGACACAAGCTGCCTCCATCCGAAGATTTATCACCTGTTAACTAGTTGACTTGTTTAGTACCTCCGTACCTGACACCTCGATTACATGTTACGTGCAATTAATGTGTTCCGAACAATTATTTACAGCTTTACCTCCTGCTAGGAAACTTGTATTTTTATGTGTCTACTGTATCCAATTTGTAACAGAATGCTCCTTCATTATGATTTTGTCCAGATTGTTATTTTAACTTAAAAATAATTTTATTGTTCTTTATCCTTCATAGTTGACCAGTTTCTATTCTTAAAGTGAATTACGTACATATGTGTTTTTTCGTTAATATCTAGTTATAAATTTGATTCATTATTATTATAAATTGAGACAGGCGTTACTTCGCTGAAATTATTTATTAATGGTTAAAGTAAATTTATTTTGTAATGTTAATCTACTTACAAAATAACTAGAAATTGCCCAGTCCATATCTCTAAAAATGCTCTGTGTTTGTAGCGAAGCGCGTGTTGGTAGTGGTACGTCAGGTCGAGTATACTTCGTATACAAATCGTGGAACATTCCAAAATAACCAACTATTTCATTAATTATTTAATTGCGACCTTAAATGTTATTCCATACAACCTCAGTCTTGCAATTGTTTTAGCGGTGAAATCTATTTGAATAATGACGATGGTACGTATTGATAATAGGATTAATAAAGACACCTCCACATGAGTACCATATCACCTTTGCATATCAATAGGCTTGTTCCGATTAAATCTACAATAGCATTTGTATAGTGTCGGGCTGCAAAAGATAACTGTATCTACTTCTGCTATAACAATGGAGTCTTGTCGTTCATTATTCAACGATTCTTGAGGAACGTACGCATGTATTTCCCCGAAATGGTAGGCAGTGTTATTTAACACAGCTACTTTTCTCCAATTACGTTATACGTCCATTGTATTTGATTTAAATACGGTTATGTATCTGGAACAGAATTCCATAACGCGGCTTTCAGTAGGAGTTGGATGGTAAACATCGTCACGTAAGGGAAAAGGAAAAAGCGCTATGCCCCCTCCATGCAAATTTCTTAATCTTTTACTATTATATAGAACTGTGTGTGTGGGTATGAGTAATGTGATTGAGTACACGAGCATCGTGCGCGTCCGATTGTATAACTTGAAATATGGTTATAACTTATTACTTTATCGATCAAAATAATAATAATAATCAAAATAATAGTAATAACTAATAAAGTCACAAGTTGCTAAATATACGTCTCCATTAGAATTCTATGTGCGGCAAAGCAACATTTCACTTCAAAATATGATGTTATTATCATTCTTCTATCTCTTATTCTCCTGCTTCCTTCTTCTTCTCTTGCTTCTCCTGCTTCTCCTTCTGTTTCACCTTCTTCTCCTGCTTCTCCATCTTTCTTCTTGTTCTTTGTTTCTTTATCTCCTTCTTCTAGTTCTTATCCTTATTCTCCTCCCTCCTCTTCTTGTTTTCTTTCACTTCACTCATTAACCCCTCCCCCCCCTCTTTATTACACACTTCATATATGTATGCCTGATTCGATGGCTTTTAACTCTGAAATGTGATGTGATGTAATATGAACATATGAATTATTACAAGATATTACTAAGGCATAGAAAGAAGCTGATACTAAGCTCGGATAGGACTTTAGACCTACTTCATGCATGAGAAATCCATACACCATGTGTGACATATGTGGTTCGCTAAGGGTTCGATATTGATGGCGTCGAAATCAAAAAAAAAATGATTTAACGTATATTTCTTTCCTAAATATTATTTACCTAAATTACTTTAAATTGCATGAAAGGAGCTTCCCAGAGCGGTGACTATGTCTGACCAAGTACGAACACATTCGGCCCGGCGCACCCTGAAAATTGAAACTAATCCTGTCACCAGGAGGGCTGACCAACCACGATTAGATGTCGACTCGACGAAAACGAAGAAGGAATATTTTTTCCCAAGGTTAAATAACAATGTACAGTTTTAAAATGATAGGCTTATTCCTTTTTATCATTTTATCTTCACGCTAAGTTCCTTTTGGAGTAGGCGGGGAGGACTTATCGCCGAATATCCCCTCTGATACCGATTCAATAACATGTCAAATATCCTTACAGATCTGACATTCTGCTTCGATGTATTTCGGAGATTTCTGACTGCCTCAGTAGACAACATGTAACATATTTAGTTATATCTAACATAATAGGTCAATCTTGATCTCCATCCTGACCGATTTAGTTACCGAAGTTGATACAACGCATTTTACAATTACGTCACATTGTACAATATAAGGCACGTTAAGTGCAGAGACCATTGGAAACAAATAAATCCACAAACTGACGTTACACCTTACGTCTTGTATTAATATTTGATGTAGCGAAAGGTATTTCACTGCCCTACGCTACATGAAAATGTAAGGATATAGAGATAGACATAAAATAAATATGTCGCTAGAAGTAAAATACAAGGCACATGGCTAAGAGCCAAGGCACTTGAAACATTCACCTGTTTCTGTGTACAGTGCAAATGTTCTGTTGACTTTAATGAAATATGTTACAGTAAATAATAGAGCTGTTGACTGCATTAATACAACCACTCAATCGGCAATGAGTTAGATCATTAAATTCATTTTATAGTGTTAATGATTTTACTAAATATGATATTATATCTAAGGCCAGATAACATCAAAAACACATTTACACATTAAATATGATAATGATCTTCCTCCCCAGAAAGATGAATGTCATCATATTTTTATTTACCATTTCTTTCATTCCATTTCCTTGTTCATTAATTAAACATCGAACATAAAATGAAAAGGGCTAAAGCGTTAGTCTGGCATAACGTTACGGTTGTAAGCATAATGAATTAACATAAAATTTTACCAAATAATAGATACATATGTATGTTCATGTGATAAATTTGTTAAAAATTCACGTATACACTTATTTTATTGGTTTAATCATTACTGTACTGAATATTACACTGTAAAATAAATAATTTACATATAAATTTATTTGGATTTAAACAATTTAATTCAATTTAAACAACACACTACACTTCTATGCCTGTCTCATCGGGGATCACCGGCGTGATATTACTTTTTTAAATATATAAACTTTTTATATTAAGAAGCATAGAAGTAAAAGTATAAAGAAACCGGCATATTATTATAAAGTCTTGAAATAATAAATTACTGACTAAAAGGCTTTATCATACTAACAAAAAGCAGAATAAAACTGTACGCTCCGTTGTCGAGTTTTACAAAGAAGTTAACAGCGTAATATCTTCGGTGAAAGGGGTAACGACTAAGCCGAGTGTACGCTTGTTCTGAGATTTAACCCGACTTAAAAGAGACTTATTAATACGTATCAATTACGTAAGAATAAAGTGATTGTCTTCACAGCTTGTGTTCATTAGAAAGTCATGATGCGTCTATGATCTATTCTAATAAGACAAAAAGAAATGCGTACGAACTAAACAAACGGTATTATATATTAACTGATCAAATATCCAGCAAGCCTAATTATATAGATGCCGAATGCTTTAAGAGTATTTAGTACCTACTGATGTTCTTAATAATACTCAAATACACGAAACGCATCTGCCGTATATGACGAAGAATCTGTAACCAGTGAAATAAATGAACTCTGGAGTGGAAACCGCCGCTCGGTAAACGTGAGGTATGATGCCGTCTAGATAAATAGAATGGCGATGTGGGAAGGACAGGTAGTACGTAGAAGCTAGATGCGGCAACTCAGAACAAGGTGTCACTGCGTTCATTAACAGATATCTGTCCAGCAGTTGACTGAAATTGGCTGATGATGACGATGAAACACCTTGAGCCAAAAAAAAAATTGTTCTCTAAGGTGTGTGAAGTCTGCAAACCCACACTTGGCCAGCGTGGCAGACTATGGCCTTAACCCTCTCTTTCATCTCTCTCATCTCTTTCATCTCTTTCATGTTCCAACAGTGGAACGATAGAAGGGTCGATATGGATATGGATGGACGATGAAACGAAAAGTAATTTAGACGTATAATCTTAAATACAATATTCATATTTCAGTTAGTTTTCTTACTAGATTGTCTCAAGTGTTAAGTATAAACGTATAATTAAAGTAGTAAAATGATAAATTATATTATAATTTAAAAACTAACAAAATTATTAATAATTAAGAAGTTACGACGCAAAACAGATTTTGTAAATAATTGTAAAAGTTTCTCAAGCTTTATTAGTCTGATTACGAAAAGCAATCAAATGTTATAGCTCGAACCTCGCGTTATATTCAGCGAAATAACGTTTTAGTAATTTTACTCATTCACTAACTTAACTTAAATAATATTGCGGTTGTATTTCTAAAAGTCGTAAACTTATATTACTAAAAGCCAGCATTGATTTATGCATGCTATATTTCTCGAACTTTTATCAAACAAAAGTTAACATTTACCTAAAAGTAGCTTAATATATAAAATTAAATCGTATAATAGTATTAACAACAGTGTAACAACGAGTTGGCGCCAAAAATCTTGTACGTACTGAGGTATATATATCGCGTGTACTGAACCTATAAAATTTCCTAATTAATAACCACAGCACCAGTCGTTTATGGTAATACGAGCTATTTTTCTTTACACTAATGCGCGTCTTTGAGTTCAATGTGCCTCAAACCTCACTTTGCAATTTGATTGGCCCTAAGATGTTATCTCTATCAATTATGGCCCATAAAACGTAATGACTTCATCGTAAATCTTCACCTTACACGACACAATTTTACTTGGTGTTGAATAAAATTGGCCAAATTGCTCTAAGGTATTATTGACTGATGTCCCGGAGTACAACTGAATGTCGCCGGGCGCGCGAACACTTCAACTTGAAGCTGAGAAATTAGCATGTTTTGTTACCGAGCTTTTAACTGACGATAAACATCTAAAGGGTCACTATCTTTCAAAGGTAGAATACAAAAATGTGTTGTGTATTTCGTGCTAAACAAAGACTAAATAAAGACAAATTATAGTGTTGTAAAAATAATTTTGGAACGTTACAATTAAGTTTTATTTATCCCGTATGTTATGTGATACTGGTCGTAAATGTTCGCACGAAGAATAACTCTGTTGAGGGACGGTGGGCTTGACAACTTGTATTCTTAAACGTCATGTCTTTTACAACTTATTCAATTTTATTCCATGATGTGGGGGAGCCCCACTGACATTCGGTATGCTTTTCCCCGCACTTAGAAATACCAATTTATATTCATCAACATAAATAATAAATACAATTATCACTGAATCGAAGCTTATTAATTTAACGTGGTGGTAATTGCCGCTTATATTACGGGCCATTCGCGGGTATTTTAATCTAAAACACAGTGCGTAAACTTTCTCCAACATTGTTTTACATTTTATTGAAGTTCTGTATCTGAACTTCGTAACGACTTAATTACGCAAACTTGGGACCATTTCGTTATGTGCCGAACATTAAGTGTTGGAGTGTTTGTTTAATAATACTAGAGCACGCAAGTTTTAAGCCATTCGTACGAAACGAAACTAAGAATTTTGCTGCCATGAATATAAAGACCAATACAACACCAGTACAAATACAAGATTGATATAGAAAGTGAATATTTTTATTATAACTTATAATGCGTATGGAATATTCTGACACCTGTTGGTACGCATTCTTAGACAGCCCTCAAAGGCGACATCGCTTAATGAAAACACTTTATTAACAACCTTCGAGTGGATCGCTAGAAGAAAATAACAGAAAACAATTCTTAACAACATTAATAAGTTTGCTCGTTTAGTTCGTATAGCTGAAGGTAAATTGAAAGATGGTGGTTCTATGAATACACTTTAGTTATTGGCGTGATGTTAAACAGTATATATAAAGAAACGCCTTGATTCAATAAGATTGATACTCATATCCTATTCCATGAAATGCATGACAAGACTCAAGGGATTGTTCTGTCAAACCTCCGGGGAAATACATGCGTATGATTAAATTAAAAAATTCCCAAGCTCAATGTACTTAAATAATAAAACATTAAGACCTTAGTAAATTTATATTCCGTTTAGACAAAATTAAACACAATTTCAACATCTCCCCAACCACTTGGGCTTTTAAAAAGTCATCTAGACGAATGTCCTAACTTCGTCCCGAACGAACGGCCGAATCATTTGCTAATATTTTACGATATTTTGACTGCCTCGTTGGTCGTGTGGTTGCAAGTGCGACTGCAGATCGGGAGGTCCTGGGTTCGATTCCCGGG
>DWEJ01001186.1:0-13685 GCA_018245835.1 Mysoria sejanus stolli
TTAAATTAAAGTTCTAGTAGTGGTTCGGAGTCTGGATATGTGCCCGATGCATGGCGATAGGCTCACCACCTATTCCAAAGTGGGCACGTAAAAACGTATGCGGTGAGACGTGGGAGTGTTCTGCATTCTTGTGCCTACCTCTTCGGGGATTACAGGCGTGAAGTTGAAAAAAAATACTTGCATTCAAACAAAGTAACTTTGTTATATGTGTATTTGTTATATATGTCTCAAATTCCTATCAGGTACATTTAATACGCTGCAATATCTACATAATAGTCGTAATGATGTTCACAGTGATATAAGAGAACAGGATATTAAATAGATGTGGGGTCATATTCCCGGTAATAAAGTCGCATTTTAAAAGCCGTGCGGTAATATTTTTAAATTCGCTTAGATTAAGCGAATCACGTTCGCGTAATGTGATTAGGTTTTCTTTCCGACCACTCAGGTTAATGAGATTGAGAAATTCCCAGAAGAATTATTATCATGGAGATAAAGACATATTAAGGATTCAGTGATTTGAAAATTTTAGGAAACGAATAACATCGAGTCCTTCATATTACATTTTCATTGGTATTATTCGTTTGTAATCCAGAAGAGAAGGCATTTTGTAACTTTGTACTAATTTATGACTTTATGAGCTTCAGGAAATAAAGCACAGCCTTTGGTGTTAATTTTATTCAACATACAACAACTTAAGTACTAATGATATTTGTCTTAACTTGACCGCTAAGTTAACGGTTGAACTAAGTTAAGAATTATTTTACAATTTACTACATAAAATATACAATAAAACATTGTTGAGGGGGACATAAGAAAATAAATATTCATTTGTATGTTATATTAATTAAAAATTCATATATTTTGTTTTGTATTTCGGTCTATACAAAGTCTTTCTGCTAGTGAATCTTTCTAATGATCGACTGAAATTACTTTTATCCTCTTGCTTTAGAACGTTGCTAAAATACAAATCCCGAAAATTGAAATTACATTAAATGTATTTCTATTTCGTTAAAGTAGCATGAAAATTGAATAACACCTGATGAGACTCACAATTTAAATATTTCCTTATTTGGGTATCTGTTTGCAATCTGTCTCTCAAATGTAAAAATGTAATTAGTGGTATTTAATGCCAGTAAAATTAGTTAATTGGAGCAGTTCGATGTAGCATTAGTTTAAAAAAAGGTAAACCGCAAGATTGACACGCATTTTTATTATGATTCTACATTAACTAATTTATATAATTTCATGTAACAAAAAAATATATTATTCTGCAACAAATAATTTATGTATATTGTAATAAATGTTTTTTGTTTCTTAATATTCTCATATGTATAAAATGTGCCAAGCCTGTCGGTACTGATTAATGTTAATGCGTGTATACCAATTTATTTTTGCTCAAATACTAAAACAAGTATTCACGCATTCTATACAAACAAAATAAGCAATAAATGCTAGTGGGTAAGAGGCAATTAATAAGTTAAGTCTTGCAACAAACAACTCCCATCTGAATTCTCTTAAGCATCATTGTTTTCCGATGCCTTTCTACATCGGCACATAAATCTTGGTATATGCAAATTTTATTTCATTAAAGCGGTTGGACTATAAGCAATATTGCTCGAGTGAGTTACTGCGGGGCGGCCTTCGGATTAACTAATGGCTGTTTATCTTGTAGGCCCTTTAGACTTCGGAACACGTGGTTCTATTATTAATTCGAATGTTCTTAGTGTTCCATGTAAGTGTTTATTGTCTTAGGATTTGTTTTGACGGCCCTTGATAGTAAACGAGGATATGCGATTTCAAGTCGTCAACAGAATATCTTGGTTTCACTTCTGAAACGTTCATAATTGAAAAGCTTTTCGCAACATTGCTGCTTTGGAGCAGGGTTTAATTAGTGAAGAATTTTATTCGAAACCCGTCATTGTACCAAAGAGGCAACAGTAGGGGAGTGCCCGCGTCCAATGTGTAATAGCGCAGTCTCCATCCGAACGTGTGCCTATTAAAGCATCAATCAGCTCTCTTGACGGCACGGAAGCTGTAAAACAACTATTATACAATGCCCGTTCGTATTACAAAGCTGGAAACAAAAGCCGATCGTATTCATTTCGTTCATCCGCATGATTCAATCCCCATATCGATTACGATTCCGATTTGATAATAATCGAGTGCAGCCGTTTTAATGTCCAACGCCAAACCGGAAAATGGGGCATAAATCTGCTAGTGCACGTCAAACTTTTGAATTACGACCGCAACACAATATATTTTATTTGACGTGTTTGTAATTGAATATTTGCATGGATATTGTTAATTTTTTTGGCCGCGGTTGCGTTTTGTGTTCGTGTTGCATTCGAAAGTTTTTCAGATTACTGGCACAGTAAAAGAAAAGCAATTTCCCTCTTCCGCTCGCACAAAGGCATCGTATATTTTAAACGCACCTTTGCTGCTTTGGCGGGAACATTGCTCTTTCGAAATGAGAATGTTCTGTTTATGTTTTCACACAGTGATTAAAGTGAAGTGTCAAAAACAAAATAGGAGCACGGCGTCAGGGGTGACGCCGTTGTTTTATCGTATTTCAAAATGTAGGGACGCTGCGACTTTGACGGCGCGCCGATACTTCCGTGGAGCATTGTAATTTGCTTTTTGGTTTGTTTTTGTTTGCGACACTCTTGTCACTGGAGTTATGTTCAAATGTCCACAATGTATTACGTCAAGAGGTGCAGACTTGTTATTTTTAAATCTACAACAGCTGCTATACATAGTGTTGCATAAAATTTTAATGCACATTGAAAAGTGAATGACGTCCCTTCACCCCGAAGGGGAGTTCACACCTTATCTGTAAGATGCAGTTTTTTTAAAACAAAAAGGGCACAGAGAGCTCTATCTCCGGGGTGTGGCGAAACTCGCTCTCGAGGAAATCCTAAGAGATTACACATTGAGTGATTGCTCTTTCCAAACTGCGGTATGTTCGTGAAACTGAATGTTAAGGTTGATGCATCCCATGATTTACCTGTGTCATGTGAGACAGTTTTGTATAAGGGAAGTGTAAAGTGTAAGGGATATTAAGCCTTCAAACTTTATAGTTAAGGTGTTGTTTTGCATGTGATAAAAGACTTGTTATGAAGGAAAGTTAGTGAGTTGCCATCTTTCGACGTGAAGCTTGCATAGTCAAATGGGGAAACTTTTCTTATTATTTTTATTTATTATATTTCCCGCTGCTCTCGTTCGCAAGTTTTATCGGTTTGCTGAAATATAGAGTTCACAGCCATGTTTAAATTGAATTGTAGCCTGAATGGATTACAGTAGAAAGTGAGTAGTCGAATGGAAAAATGTTTGTCTTTTTAGTAATGACAGCGTTTCTTTTATTTGCGTGTATACAGAAAATATTAAAATTTGATTGCTTTGAAGATTCAAGATCGAGCTTTATATCTAAAGCCTTCTTATAAATTTCTGCTAAATCAGTCTATTTTTCTAACAGTCAGGCCGGTGACATGAATTTGATGATTCTCAACCTCTATCTTGAATCATCCATCCACTTGCCTCTGGCGGACTTTAGTATTTGTTCAGTGAATTCTCGGTTACAATATTTATCGTATCTGGTTTAGGTATAGTTAAACTAACAGAAATCTGAAGCTAGGTTTTATTTTGAAGTTAAAAGTTTGTTGAAGACGCATATTTGACCATATTTCTTTGATTTAGGTTGATAAATACTAAATATAAACTAAATCTAATAGTAGAAAAGTATTTTTTTTGTCGTTTCATCAACGTCGGTTTATTAGTGCTTTTGTCCAGAATCAGAGTTGTTTTCTTACGGGAAGTGAAAGGAATAACATAACAGTATGATATATATTTTTGTGTACCAATATAGATTAAACTCTGTTTTGTTACAATAATTATATAATTGTCAATGAACCTGTACGTAAACAGTCGGAAGTTTTCTTTAAGTCCTATGATGGATTTAATTTATGAATAAATTTTTGCACAATTAACAACTGCTTTGTAGTACAATTTTACTGTAATTAAATAATGGCATATTTTCAATAAATAATTATTAATTTTTTGTATTCTGAATGTGTTTCAAGTGAAACATGTCTCTAGATACAATACATTTGATACTATTTAACATTATATAACTATTAGTTTTTTTTATATGTAAGAGGCAAGAGAATTTTGTTGATGTTAGGATAGCGCCCTGGCTGCTTCCGCTTCCGGTGCGTTCATTTCAGCTTTATTGTTGGTTTAATTCCCAATCAGCGCTTCTTCAGGTAATTTATTTCGTCCAATCAACTATTATTATTATTATACAATCACGCTCGGTGCTTGCGGGCTGAGCACAGATCATAAACTATATAGCTATTAGATATATGTACCATGATTAATATAAGTTATTTTGAAAGACACGTTTTAAATTTAATTTTTTAATAAAATAAGATGTTTTAGTATTTAATCATAACGCAATAGTTAGTTAAGTAGAGGGTCAAACATAAATATCTTGTTTACAACAAAGTTATATACGATATGGCAGATAATATACCATTACTAAATTTTGTCCCAGGACGATGCAGAGTCCTCTTCAGTTGTAGACGTTAAAAGAATATAAGGCGCGTATGAAATAAGAACAAAAATAGGCATTTGTGAACAATATTTAAAACTCTTTTTTAATCTTGATAAGAATTATTTTTAGAACCTACTTATTTTAATGTGAGATACGTGTTAAATTAAACTAGGGATGTTATGGATATGAAATTTCGGATACGGATACGGATATAGGAATACTTATAATATCGGATTCGGATACGGATACGGATATGAAATTATTTCGGATTATCCGATAGTTTCGGATAGTTTCGGTTATGGATATTAGATAATACTTGTCATATATAACGTGTCCCATTTAGACTTTGCTATCATCCGAAATTATCTGAAATTTTTATATCGGATTCGGTTACGATTACGGATATATTTTTAAATCGGATATGCGATAGTCTCGGTTACGGTTACGGAGCGGAAAAAGAAAAACGGTATGTTCAATTTACGGATGTTAAGGAGCTCTGTAACCGTAATCGAAACTATCGGATATCCGATGTAAAAATATATCCTTAAACGTAACCGAAAATATCGACTATCTAATGTAAAAATAAATCCGTAACCGTAATCGAATCCGATAAAAGAAGTTTAAGATAATTTTGGATAATAGCAGAGTCTAAATGAGACACTATGTATGACAAGTTGTTTTTGATCGGTCGAGACTCAAGCCGCGCGCGTCCTTTACATTAATATCCATAACCGAAACTGTATCCGTATTTGAATCCGATATTATAATTATTTCTATATCCGGATCCTATCCTTATCCGGAATTTCATATCCATGACATCCCTGGTGGATACCATTCAAGATTCTACGTTTAATGTTGTTGTGTTGAAATGTACTATTGTTATGTCATCAGGAACAATAAAAGACTAGAAGTTCCATTCCTTTGTAGATCTATTGCAAATTGTAGGCATATTTCTATTGTACCTAATAGAGTCTTTTGTGACTACTGTTTAATTATTCGATATATATTTCATGTAAAAAAACCCTACTAGTAAATTCCTTTGCATATATAATTTATGATAAAAACCATTTACAAAGGTATCGTTAGGGGCCTCCCCGCTTTTTTCACTACATAATTAATCGGATAGTAAGTATATTTTTGATAAATTATATACGCAAGAGTACCTCATCGTGCAAACAACGTTTAAATTAGCGTAAATTCTGTTAATTGGTGACGTAATCTCAAACTCACATCGCACATGAAAAATTCTATTTCCATCCACCTGAATTCATTATAAAGGTTCGTCATCCCGAACTTATTTCGCGCAATCTCCCAGTACGCCGGCCATTGTTGTAAAACCGTCCAGCGACGATATATACGGAATACGTTTACCGGGATGACAGCATTATGCTCCTATCCGGGTTTAGGATAGCTCTAGAAGACCGGCCATAATGCCAACGACGCCATCGGGTTCTTTGAGTTAATGTGGACGTATTTCGGTATTAAGTGGGCAAATAAGTAATTAGAAAGTTGTAGTGTTTCAAGCTTTTATACATAGTTTAATGTGGCAAAGTAAGCTAGTATTAATTTCCGAGTTCTTGTGTTTTTTGTCTGTCTTTATCGAAAATCGAAGTGTACATAAGTGTAAATGGTAATAAAATAATATATATATAAAGATATGTTGCACACGATTTTATTTAAATCAACGTATCAAAAAATATGACATCAATAATACGTAGGAGCTGGGCAAAAGCCTAAAATGCTTATAAAAATGCGCATATCACGCGACGGAAAAAGGACGCAAGTGTGGTTAAATCTCGCTCTTTGTGTCCCGAACGTCGCTTTGTGTGAGCATAATAAAGAAATTGTAAGGTATACATCAGGATCAAGGTATTATAGCTGAATCTTTCGCGTCACGGGTTCCACCGAGTGATCTCAAGATATATGCTGTATACAAAATAATTCTAAAAGTTGAAGTTATCGTAACGTTTGGCTACTTATAACTTTTGAGAATGTTTTTTTACATTAATATTAAAAATTGTTCATATTAATGCATATGAAGATTTTATATTGTGGATCACATAACATCTAACATCAATAACTGATTACAACATAAGGACGTTGATGGGTAATAGAATTATAACTTTGTACTATACACTTTATACTCCTAACTAAATGTAAAAGAGTTTCTAGCACAAATCTACAAAGTCAAGTGTATTTTCAAAATAAAACAACACTCGTTACAATGCTGAAAGGATATATAAATTCTGCCAATACTCAGTGTTTTGGATTATGTTCATAACTTATACATTAAAATTATTCTAACATTATATAACGTCTTTAGGTTTCATCGCTTTGTCTAATAAACGTTATACGTCTGCTGTGAAACAGGCGTATAAAGTATGCGTCCGAAACTATTGTTCTCTGTAATAACGACTTCGAAGCAAACTGGAAGTTTTAACTTATTGTTTTATTTTCATATCACTTTGTTCTCTTTTAATTTTCTATTGTTTTCGGATCTCATTGTTATTCAATACGAAACCATATAGAAACGTTTGTATAATATGTTTTCCGTCACAGTTTTTTGAGAGAAAACTATCTCGACTCATTCAAAAATATCCACATGAAAATAAAAACCTATTCATTGCCATTTCAATATCAGTAATATTTTTCGTGCTAATAATGAGCTTCGTACTGAATATTTTATGTGAATTGAAAGCAAATATGAGTCTGAATACAAAATATACAATAGAACTGTGAAAAGTTTGGCTGATATATTTGTATCACAAATGAGAAGCTTTCAAAGTTACTCGACGGTATGTATGTATTAGTGATTGAACTGGTTTGTTCCAGTCTAGTCTAAGTCGAACATATCGTCAACGCGGTGTTCGTATTTAGTTGTCAGTTGTATCTACGGATATGTGATTAATGTAAAATTCGACTTTGTGTTATTTCTACTTTTAAGACCAATGAGTCCGAATGCACTTTAACAATGTTTACTTTGAAGCGATAAAAAACAAGTTGTAACGAATTTAGGCAAAAATTCTATATTCAAACGGATCGTCCTGTTATTCCACATTCATGGTCTGTGCCATCCCATCGCCCCTCGGTACGTGGAAATGGCGCAAAAACAATTAGCAATACGTTTTTTCCAACGCAGCTATGTAATTTCGAACAGATGACGCGCGTCATTAGTGCCAGGACAAGAACCGCTTATTTATTCCACGAACGTCCAATATATTTACATCAATTTTATTAGATCACATTTAAAACATTGGTATGATCTTCTTTAATATGCTTTTTGTAAATGTACGGGCGACATAAGTAAATACAAGTTAATGGTAATGTCTAGTGTTCTTTTTGATGTACATAATTACGCACTAATGACGTACGTTATTAGGACAAAAACAACTTATTTGTTTCGTCATATAGAACGTATTGTCAGGTAAACTGAACATTGAATGTAAACGCTATGACGTAAATCAATTTTTAATACACTCATGAAATATGTATAATAATAACGTGCGTCATTAACAATTGTATAATTGCTTATTTGCAAATAAATATTCATAACAAGTTGTAGACGTCAATTTCGATATTGCGACGTAATATTTGTATATTTGTAAATTCGAGTTCAAAAAGAGTTCTTCATCATACAGTATACTCGTGCGTCTTAACTTCTTACATATAATTCACTCTTCAGGTAACAGATGCATTTTGGTTCAGTTTTCGAGGTGCATATTTATCCCACTTATTTTCTTATTCGGTACATGTGCTACAATTAATTAATTAGACGGCATAAACAGTAAAATTTTAAATATACTTAAGCATTTCCTGAAACAAAAAAAATACTTTTATCTGCTTATTATAAATCGTTATAATAGTTTTATGATAGCTGATGATTATTTCTCGAAAACATCTCCAAATGCTCTCGGCACTCCCTCATAATAATCACCCTCGTAGCAATTAGTCATTAATTTCTGGCAACTAAATAATGTTGTCACGCTAGATTATCAGCAAATAGTTCGATATGAGACCCTTTACATGACCAGCCAGTTTCGGGACTAAGCTAATATTAAAGGCGTTAATTGATATAATAATTGCCTACAAATATTTCGTATAGGACAGAATTAATGACTTGGCATAGAGTCTTCTCGGTTCTCGATGACTTGCTGTTTTCTTGACTGACGCTATCTTAACCCTAGACTGTAGAAGCGTTCAGTTCAGAAATATTTGTGTGGACACTAATGTATAGGAGTTAACCTATTATAATGACTTAATTACGTAAGTACTTTAACTGAGACAATTTAGTAAAAATATGTTTTACTTGAATGTTTTCATTAAAGATACATACATACATACATACATATCTTCACTCTGGGACCCTCACGGGGTAGGCAGAGAGATTGGTTAAATTAATAAATTATTAAGAGATTCATTAAACATTGGTAGATTAAAAACGCAAACATAATAAACTTTGTAATACAGTTTAAAAAAATTACTTCGTTTTAATTGTAAACAATGATTAAGTTCTGAAATCCAGTAAAAATACACTTTAAAAAGTTCTAGACGATAAAAGACCAATCATTAAGCTTCCTGAATTGTATTCAATTCAATTCGGAATAAGTTTTGGAGAAGAAATTCTTTTCATTCCCTAAAATAAACATAACAATCGTTAATATGTATGGTATGCAAATAATTAACAGGTTTAATGAGCTGATCAGCGGTCTCGGTGGGTCTGAATTGAAAGTAAAATGAAGTACGAACAAAATTGTATACCTGAATTTTCTTTCAACAGCTGTCTGATTATATTAAAACTCAGCAAAGTGGAAGCAAACAGACTGAGAGTTTTATATTAATTTACAGTAAAGTTTATATTTTTATATACTAATGCAGACTGCCGATCGTAGTCATCTGGATCTAGTTTGAAATCTTAGGTCTTAGTGCAGTGATCAGTGTACGTAGGCAGCTCTGAATAATGTTTGAATTCAGACGTTTATACATAGATATATTTCTCGTTACCTATTACACTTTATCTGTTGACAAGAGAATATCGTGGGGCTTAACGCGCTAGGGTCGTACGTCAAGTACGCGTTCGAGCGTTGATCCGAACTATTTATCAATCAAAATACATGTCGCTGATCGTCGAGTTCGCTGGTACCCTGTTTATTCCGTAGCATCAACGTAATATGAATTGATGTTTTTGAAGACATCAAAATATACCGCAATATTTTTTACCGAACTATGAACCGAGTTGTTTTGTCAGCAACTATGTATATATAAATAAATAAACATGGCCAGGTAAATAAAGTACAAAGTACGTGTATCTTGTGTGTATTTTAACTTCTATGGCTGTACTTTTTAAATAAAGTGAAATAGCCGTCGAGCGTAATAAATCCCTAAAATATTCTATTTTTGATTGATTTCATTAAATTCTGGTTTGTTGTAAAAAAACTCAAAAAAGTTATTCTAATCGACTATATGAAACAGTATTTACTCAGCGATTTGGACCATTTCACAATTACACAATTTAGCTATTACTGCGAATAGCAAACATAATAAATTTTAATGCAGCTATAATAATAGGGTTAGTTATAACTTTGTGACTTAATTAATTAATAAATCGTTTAAAAATCTGAAGACTTTAAAATCTTGGAATTTTTAGGTATTAAATTGTTTTTATGTCAAACATGAAACCTGTCATTGTAAGTGTACCGCCACCTCAATCTTCTGTCTCCTCCGTTACTTTTCAATAAACTTTCACTAAAAGCTTTTGTGAATATTCATGAAATGTCTGTTCTTTTCAGGTGGGTGTGTTCAATTGGCTTTCCGGTATGGGCGCTCATTTTTATTCCACCAGGTAAAACTTATATAAATTGTGGATTCTCTTAGCTCTAATTGAGTCAGACTGCAAGTTTTTAAATGAAGAAACTGCATAAATCAGTAGCTAATTGTTAGAGTCGTAGCGAAGAGTTTGTATATTTTATTTAGCTCAAGTTTAACATTAAATGAGCATAATTTAGTTTGAGAATCTTAATTATAGACCATTGTTTAAATAAATATTAAGTATTTTTAAGGTTTACAAAACATGGATAAAGTAGAGTAATCTATTGCTACTTTATATACAGATACACGTACGTTGCAATATACTGAAGTTTTAGAGATCAATCAGTATAATACGGTCAAATAGTACGTATGTATTAAATATCTTCATAATATCATGCTGTCTTGAATTAACTAAAAATAATACACTTATGTTAATGTTACTGTTTCACAATACAAAACAATACACTTATAATATATACCTACTTAATTTATATTAAGAATATAAATGCAGGATAGGTACTAGGTTCCGTTTCTTAGGCATAATTTAACATTATAATTAAAAAACAGGCGTAAAGTCGTAGTCATGTGACGACCGTATAAACAATTATGTATTAGTAGTAACAATAACAGTTTAAAGTATTTGTATTAGCAACAATAAAAATTCGAACCTATTGTTTTTTTTTTTAAATATGAATATTATTCAATTTCCTATGTCCAAAAATAAATTTATTCTATATAAATCTGTGCTATTTTTAACATATTTAATTAACGATTATTTTAATATTTTTACATCGCGTTTTATGCAAATAGGGTATTCGTTTACTGCACACTTTCTCTTGAAAAGCTACATAACTGTGCCGAACCAAATATTCATCGAAATATTCTTTAAAAGAGGAACAAAAATTTTTAGTTATTAATATACAGCTGACGGATGGCTGGCTCTCGGGTTAACGGATCATCCTCCCCACGTTATTAAGTAAGGTACACCAGCGATGTCCAACACCACACTTAACCCGTTAACCTATAAACTCATTATGTGGTTGCGTTATGTTTCGCGACTGAGGAGCATGTTACGTTTAATTGCCATTAAAATGATAAATTTGGGCCTCGCGTACGCCGAACCGCCATCGGTCAGCGTCAACTTCGTGTTTATAGGAGCAGTTCTAGCATGTGTCAGTCGAGGGTAAAGTTTCAAATGGGGTACGTAATTGATAGGGATATGATTATTATTACGTTACATCACACCTGTAATTCTCGGAGAAGTAGGCGAGTGTAGTATACTTCCACGTTTTAGCAGTTAAATTTACGTCCCACTATGGAACAAGTGTTGAGCCTATTTCCATACATCGTGTACATACATATGTACATACCTAACGAAAAATGTTCTTGTTGCAATTTTCTAAACTTGATTTACTATCTGGTAACAATATCTTCACCGTTCACCAATAATATCTTCGATATTTTATCACCACGCCATGCTCCTTGCAGGTAAGACAGAGCACTGAATGTCAAATATCTCTGTTATAATAATAATATCGGGTATAATAAACCCATATTTGATTCATTAACGTATTCGTACACGATAACGTATACAGAAACATAAATACATGTAATGATCTAATGATCTCTGATAATGTGTATATTTAAAAAACTGCTAAGTTTGAGTTAAGGTTTGAGAGTAGCAAAGTCACGTATCATTGTGGCATCAGGAATGACACCCCGGGGAACGGACGCAAGATTAACGCGGCACGTCTGTCCTCAGGCTTAAATCACATTATGGGCTCCCTGCTCTTTGTTTAATGTCTTCCAAGCTGGACTATCCTTACTCCTTGGCCATAAACAGCGGGATTTCATTTATCTTGCACGTCAATGTTTATTTTACCTGTGTCACTGAGTGTCCGAGATTTAGTGGGGAGTAATCAATTTATTGCTGTGAGTTCATTGATTTTGTGCTTTGGAAGACTATGTGAGAGATTGTTTTCTCTTGCTATTTATTCTCTAGTTCTGCGTAAAAAGACCTGTCAAAGGTCATCACTGTATATTAGATGCTAGCTATAATAAAAACAGTTTTTAAGAATCAGATTTTACAGCATTAAGTAAAAAGGTGTCTTGAGTTTGGTTTGCCTGTGCAAGTACATTAAGTTCCTGATATTTATATGTATATATACCTTAGAATAGTATTGCAAAGGTTTATACTTCCAGGCCATAATAACAATATTATTTAATACAAATTTTTTGGTTTCCTTGTTTTAGTGCTTGAATATAAGAGTTACTGTGCCTGCCTCGATGGTCGTGTGGTTGCAAGTGCGACTGCAGATCGAGAGGTCCTGGGCTCGATTCCCGGGTCGAACACTACAAAAGAATTTTAAAATAAAAATTCTAGAAAATCTAAAACTAAATTTAACATCGGGAAAACTAAATTTAACATAACTCGGGAAATCCAGATCGGCACTCGAATTTGCAACCGAGATAACCTACGAGGCCGTGATTATTTTTACAAGAAAACAATATGATTTATACGGTAGTTTAGTACTTAAATATTTGAATATTGAGTTCATTCTGCTGAACTGAAGTTAGTCTAAAGTTTACTTTTCTAGTCTTTGTTGTGCATCGTTTCGGTATTTACTAAGAAGTGTCGCATTCTTTCTATTCAGCAAATATAAATAAGTAACCATACAATAAAATTAAATGTATCTACCCATGAGGATTGACGTAGGGACATTGTAATGCGAGACGTACATTGTATAACTTTGCGCACACTATTCGACACTGACTTGAAGTCCGCAGCGACCTAGGTCCCGTCTGCCCTTTCATTAACAGGATCAAACTTCTGTTTCGTAATTCGGCACGTCCGCAACCGCGGGCAGATACTGTCCACAATCCTTGTTTTTTGTGCCCTTGATTGCAAAACTTTTATGGATTGTCGCCCGACAAAAAGTGTCGTGTAATTTTTTGTTAGACCGCGTCCGTACGCGTGTAACGAGATATTTATGGGGGGTAACGCGTGAGGTCAAGCCAAGGTGCGGACATGGCGCTATTTTGCGCGCGTTTCAGTATTGTCCTAGAATGGGATATTGCGTTATAAAATAAAATGTTATGATTACATTACCATTTGTGGGCCAGCTTGTGGGATGTGTTATGTTATCGCGCTTACATTTGGGTACATTGAAATTGAACTGAGTTTTAAAATTTCACCGTATGATATTTTTCCTGTTGAACAAACAGCTTGACTTTTTTTTATTTTTGTGTTTATTTACAGTAGTGTTTAAACCATATTGTTGTTAGGAGAGCTACATATATGGATAATGCTATCAATATGTGTTTTACC
>DWEJ01001187.1:0-13684 GCA_018245835.1 Mysoria sejanus stolli
CGAGGTCGGTATTTACGCGGGAAAAATTTTGTGACACACTGATTTCAATGCGGGCGAAGCCGCGGGCGTCAGCTATCGGTAATATTTGTCAAATGTGTTTCTCAACGGGATAGCCCTAAATATTGTATTGTATAATGCGCTTCATTACAAATTAACCCTTTATCCTCTGTGTAACCATTGGTAAGTTAACCGCATGATTCGTCAAACGATGCGAAACCCAGTGAGACGAGAACTGATAGGTACGTTTTATTGTTCGTAGTGCAGTAATATGTCGTCGGTATATTTTATACGAGTGTTATATTGCCTGTGACGTCAATAACACTGCAACGACCATCAGTCGCATTTCTTAAAAATTATAACGATATTCTCCCAAGTCAAACGAGTAAAAGAGACTTAAACGCTCAATTACATCGCTGCAGAGTCGAAGCGAAGTGTCGCGAATAAAAAAAAGTTAATGACCATAAACGTAACACAATAATATATTGTCTCGTTGGTTATGTTGGTTGTAAGCGGGACTGTGATTCGGGAGGTCCTGGGTATAAAATCTCAGGTCGGGCCCTATTGATTTTTTTTTATTTAGATTTTCTAGTAGCGGCTCGAAGTCTTCACTTGTGCGTAGTGTATGACAATAGGCTGGTAATAGGTATAGGTACCACCTAATTAGGTGACAATAGGCCACCTAATTGGGTGGTAACCTAATCCATAGTAGAAAATAAACGTAGCTGGTGAAACGTGAAAGTGTACTACATTCCTCTGTCCACCTCTTCGGGCATTACAGACGTGATATTTCGTTAAAAAACATTTCTTTCTCTATACATAAGTATACTAGATTCTGATTCTGAATTATTATTTAATATGTATGCTAAGCTCAGCTATCCCATGCTATGCTATAAATTTTAATATCCTCCATATAATAATACCATGATCTTATTTAGTCATGCTCAGGTCAGGTATGAAATCACAGGCCTCCAGAATGAGACAACCTATATTTAGAACACAAGCGAGCTACATACATTTCTACGTAATGCGAGCTGATATGCCTATGGGTTGAATCTGGAATTAGTATCAACTGTACTAAACAGAATAAAAATTTATTAAAATAAGAATGACTGTCTCGTTGGTCGTGTGGTTGCAAGTGCGACTGTGGTCGAATCGAAGTCGCTAGTGGTATCATTTGTGCTCATTAGATACAATTGGCGGTCAGTTCGCTCTACCGAGCCCGTCAAGAGCCCACCGTGATAATGAAATATAAAAATATAGGAGAAACAATGAAACTCAAAAACGTTTTAATTATATTTTAATGATTTAAAAACAAAACTTAGATTGAACATCACAATTATGCTTCGCAAAACAGTACTGATGTCATATGAATTTGATCGAGAATAAATTCTACTTACTTCATAGGGCCATTTATTTCATACACAACAAAGAAACATGCCTTACACATTAAAGAACAGAATTTCTAACTATTTATTAATATTCAAGCTTTTTTTATTACATATCGCATGCGAAAATTTTAATAAACGCTCAGTATGCATTACAATAATTTTGCAACAAAAATAATGGAAATACTTGTATTATTAGAGTGGAGTAATATTTTATTTTTTATGGAAAAAGATGGCATCGGATTCTATTTTTAAAAACGTTAAGGGACGTTGAAAATAATCCTAATAGCCTTACTCAATAATTTAACTCTAGGTGGGATATGGATGTTCATAATTAAATAAATTATGAGATTCCTTTTTTTTAAACTAATGTAAAACTCTTATCGCTTTAATATGTCGCGAGAAAATACTGAGAATAAAACATCCACCTTACAATCGTAATTGAATCGATTATAATCGAAGGAATATAACATCGATTACGTTAATATAATTGGAATTACATATCTGAAATAATTTCACTTAATGTACTTACAAGCGAAAACTTACATTGAAACTACTATATGTACGCCCATACAAAAATATCATTCACTTTTTTACACATCGAGCTAAGCATAAAATTACTGTCTTTTATACGCTATGTTAATGCGAATATTTAGAATCGAGACAATTATCTATTTTATTTCAAATATATTTTAATTAATTAAAGTGTATTTTCGTACGCTCCATCACACAGAACTGCCAAAAAGTTTTTATTCTCTATTTGTACCACTACATGGAGAACATCAGCTTCTATATATAACCCGCTCGCGACAACTTGAGACCTACGTGGTGACGTCACACTGGCGTGTCGAAAGGTCTATACATATGTATGTAGTACGCAGATCCCATGTTATCGTCTAAGGTCTGTACGTTCCAAAATATTATTGAAGATTTAGCTCAATTGGTGAAATATACCTTAATAAAATGTTGACAGATTTAAACTAACAATAGTAAGGTTTTGAAATAATAAATAACTTTGGCAATGAAATAACAAAGTTATTATAAATACTATTACTCGATACTCGAAGCTATATTTCCAAAATACTAATGTAGATTACATAAAAAAAGTTTAGGTACTTAATAAAACAAAATAAATTAAATATCATAAATTAACACTAGAAGCTTTTAAAATAATAATATCTTTAAATTCTGGATTTTAAACTCTTCTAACTTACAATTAAATATAACAAATTAAAAGGCAAAATACATCTATAAAAAACGGAGGTATTGAAGAGATATGCTTGTATGTTTGTATGATTGCGCGACTTTAGTAAGAGCTCGGTCCCGGGACGGTACAATTATATACTTTTTTCATGCTGTTAATGAAAATATAACTAACTATGTGTCTTGTGATATTTCGACTGGATTTATTGAAACCTATTTATTCCTTCATATTATATATAAACTGTGTTAAAAGGGAATTTTACATCAGCATAGATTTGTATTGGTTAAATTCCTGTTATGATTGATTTTATCAATTGGATTGAATCAGAATTGGCGTCAAAATCCGATTTTAGGTCGATTTCATTAGTGAACCTATCACATCTTTGATTTATTTCTTAAAATCATTTTTTTCTAAACATCAAATTGTAAAGAGTTATTAATTTTTAATATTGTTCCATGTAAATCTTTTTATTTACTGATATTTCAGACTGGGTAACAATGGTGATTCTTGTGAACAGTGTCCTTATGATGTAGATTATATATTTATTTTGAATATAGAATATAATGCAGATAACAAACTCACATATAACAAACATCTTCGAAGCTTAGCGTTAAAGCCTTTTTTCTCTATAAGCCTTCGTAAGAATAATGATTCATCGATTCAGCCTAAAGTATGTCATATTTGATATTTTAATTCATACTGAGATTACATAAATATAATTCATTGAACATTGCATATCATATACAATATTTTAAAATAAAATTCATCCGTTATATTCTCTGCGAGAGATATAAATCTATAATTAATAATTCTATTGTAATTGTACATAATCGTAAGCGTTGTAGGTAACCTAATAAATAGCTAGCATTGTCTTTAACTTTCAAACTTTCTCTTTTACGTGTTGGTATATCACAAGTTACAGCTGGATGTTTAATAGAGTTTTATATCGTATAT
This sequence comes from Mysoria sejanus stolli, assembly GCA_018245835.1. Lineage (NCBI taxonomy): Eukaryota > Metazoa > Arthropoda > Insecta > Lepidoptera > Hesperiidae > Mysarbia > Mysarbia sejanus. The sequence goes on from DWEJ01001187.1 coordinate 3,544, forward strand.
GCTATATTCGGGTTGTATTGGTACTGGTAACAGTGATACTACGCTCGATATAGTCTCTAGCAAGCTTGTCACCCGACGTCAACAATGTACGACAAGAATCCCCCGCTGTCGCTCTGCGACTCCTACACTCGTTAAACTATTTACAACTGTATTTACAAACATGTGCTCGTCTGTCATGTCCTTTTGGCGTCACCATTTACATATTGGAATGGTATTTAATATAAGGAATGTTTTCATAGTCGAAAGAGTTGTCTATTTACATAGTAATACCGATTAGGAGAAGTTTTTTTCGATTTGACCGCGATTATTAACGATCAATAAATAACAGGATTAAACTTTACCAATACATGTACCGATTAACGTTAAGCAATCATTATCTCAATGGTCTAAACCCATTGAATATTTATTTACAAGGAAAGCTATGTATTTTATGAGATTTAAAGATTTTACAGTAGAAGCGCGATAATTGGAATGGTTAACGTTAAAGCAATAACTCTTAAGTTATCTCCGCCGCTGGGAACGCTGCCGAGACCGCCGACTACCGACCGGTTAATGTTGTCTTCCTTCGCTGGCGGGGCTTCCCTCATGTCTTCGCTGCTGTCTCCCAATACGTCGTTGCTGTCCATTATCATGCGGAAGTCGTTCTTCTCGGGTGCCACTTGTTGAGGCTCCGGCGCTCGCGTGGTCGTTGTTGTTGTCGTGGTCGTCGTCGTGGTGGTTGTTGTTGTTGTCGGTACTAGCGTGTTGTTGGCCAAGTAGTATATTTCGCCATAAATTGCTTCCACTTCAACGGTGTTTTCAATACGTTCACCTCTCATCTGCCTTGATCTCGAATCGTTCTCTTTGTAAAACGTTATCAGTTTCGCGGTGTATTGTACATCTCGATCAGTGTAATTGCCTCTGAATGTGACATTGCATGCAGTCCCTGGCTCTAAGTATCTCTCCAATTTGAAAAGTTCCTTTCTCTCTTCAGTAAATGGATTTGCCCATTCGATTTGGGGTACCAAGGTGTTGTCACTCATTTCTATACTGGTATTTAAACCAATAGCAATGCCGTGGCCGTGGCCCCAAGACAAGCTGTAGTTGAACTTGTATTCTATTTCAGTTGTTACCGTTGCGGCGACTTCATCATCATTCCTTAATATACGCTCTTCGAATATCTGAGGATCACCTTGACGCACGTGTTGTGTGTCAAGATCCAACTCAACATTCTCTAACTTGTAGCTAACTGGTTCTATTTCAACTAGAATTTCGCCACTTGTCTCGATCAATTCATTATTTTGCTCATCGAATGCAACTAGTTGTCCGAGTGTGCTCTCGTAAATTATTCGTCCAATGTTGTACGAAAATCCACCATTAGATTTTATCCGGCCTATAAATACAGAATCAAGCGAAGAGTCCACCGCCACTGCTCCGCTGGGCTTTGAATTAAATTTGTACCAAGGCTTCCAAATAATTAGAGAAGCGTTTTCTATATTTTCGAGTACTTCAAATTCCAGTTTGTTGTAACTTTTGCTTCCCGAAACAGTGCATGACGTATATTCTGGTCTGAGTTGACCAAGCAGCATATCACCTTCGTGGCGGCTGCGACAGAGGTAAATGGGTCCTGTGCAATAGAAAAATATTTGTCATGTATTATTTATAGATTCTAGGTACTATTATGAGCTTAAGCTAAAACTTGATACACAATAATTTGGCTTAGAAAAAAAAGTACCTTGTTCTGAATGGGCTCCCACTACGTAGTTGTCCATAGCTTCCTTCTTCAGGTTGGCCCAACGAAGCGTGCTGGATGTGACTATTTGTTTAAGTCTAGCATTGAAGAGCCCAACGCCGGCCTGGCTGAGGACTGGAGGTGCTAGCGTAGCTGTGAGTAATATTACCCACCAACCGCTGGAATAACTTTTTGTTTTCTTCATAGTTACAATTCTGTAACAAAAGATTAATAATGTTACTACCAAAGCTCGATAAAATTCATATTTGACATGAATACCTATATAGCAACTTATGATATTCGTACAAGGTTAGTGAAAACAAGATGCGCTTATCGCCACTCACGATCGCTATTGAATTCAATTTTCTTGGCAAACTTAATAAAGCTACATTTCTCTTGGCTTCGTTCAGAGTGGATGCTAAGAGTGCGCTAGAATTTTCCTCAGTACCTTTTATATAAACCTTGTGTCATGGTTGCCATAGACTTCAGTTTTTATATAAGACATTGTATTTATAATAGGAGTTAATTCTATTTTCATTCGATTACGACTTTTATCATAGCGGAGATTTTTTTTTAAAGTTGGTTTTCAAAATTTTATTGTTATCGACGTCATACTTTATTTTCGGAGAGGTACTTTGTGAAATTATTATTTTTTATGTGATATACGTTCATATGGCCTTAGTTTTATGATCGTTGATGAAGGTTAAGTATTAAAGGTGCAATATAGTCAGAAAGACCTCGTCCAACAGGTTCGAAGTGAGCTAGTTAATTTATTCAAAGTTATTCCATAAGTCAAGGCCTTTATTACGTCATTACATAGATGCCTAATCTTTTTCTGGAATGGCTCAACGTCGCGGCTAAAAAAATTAATCGTAACTGACATTTATGGAACGAACTTGAATGATTTTCTTTGTAATTCGCAAATCCTCTTGACTCGTTTATGCAACGCAGCAATGATATATTAATTATCATACGCAGACAAGTAGGATGATAAATTTTCAATACTGTAGCATTGATGATACCGGTATTTATGCACATAATAAATGTACCGTGATGTAGAATGTTCCAGAATATTCTTTGATTTGTTCCGATATTCTATTATTTGTGCCATTAACTGAATGATTCGTTCTATATTTCAATTGAAGTGGATTATTCAATAATTTGATATATAAAGAATTGTCTCGTGAGTTGTGGCATAAATCTATTGTGAAAATATCGAATACTGAGTGCTATAAGTAGTCTACATTTAAGTCTATAAATTAATGTATTAAAGCAGCTGTAATTCATCGTATGTGCCAGAGCGCAACAAATGGAGTAAATTTAATTTAATAAGTCCCAATTGTGGTTTGACACGGGCTATTTGGCCTGACACAAATCCGGACGTCCCATTCATTTGTTGTTCGATTAAATAGTGATATATTGCTCTACAGATGTACGGATAAACCATAGCTGGGTCCACTGTACGATTCGTCACTGGCATTCATAACAGCGTCCGATGAAATAATGGCGTAAGATAGAAATGAAATGGATTATTTTGTCGTTGGTCATAATTGTATGTTGTATTAAGGTAGTTATGAAATCTTTTTTTTCGTAATTGATATTGAAAATAATATTCATAAAAAGACTGTTCAACTTACTGTAACTGTCCCCTTGAAATTATTTATTTAAGATTACAATATACATACATTGAAATAACTGTATTGACGAAAAAGTTACTCTTTTTGGTACAAATAGGGTAAAATTTTATTATTGAAATCTTTTCGTTTTATTTAAGTATTAACGTATTACATATTTCATTCAAGAACAAATCATTCGTTTTTATTTAACATCGAAAGCCTATTGGCAACAGTGCCCAAAAGGTACAATTTTATTAAATTACACGAGAGAGCGGAAATCAATTTGAAGACATTATGTATATAAATACATGTTGGTTATAAATTTTTCACGTTATCAAAACACGAACGTTACGAAAATATCAATCATGGTGATAATAATCATAATTATTAACAATTGTTAATTAAAGTACAAATATGGAATTGAAATTTTAAAATTAAATAAATAAATAAGCAACGTATTATTGGTAATACTTTCCTCTGCCTACCGCTTCGGGGAAATACAAGAATAATTGTATATTAATAAGTTCGGTAAAACAGATAACTCATTGAGTTCAACTATAATAAAGAAAATGTCTCCCCGCTGAGCCTTTGAAAAGCTTCTGTTCAAATACGAGTATAATCTTATTTTAGACATCACAAGTAACGTATTATAAGGTCGATTTTAACGTACAATTCGTATATTGTACTTTTTGGGTCACGATCGTTATATTAATAATCGGTATTTGTAAGAAAAAACATAAGGTTATCGTACGGAAAAAATGCGTGGGTGTGCGTGTGTGTACCTACAATATTAATTGGAGATAAGAGCAAGAAGCGTGTGGATTTATGAATTGTTTGCTTAGATATTATTTTTATATTCATTATCAAAAATATCGTTATTGTGAAAAAATAATTAGGTATATAGGTATATACTATTTTATTCTATATTTATATATCACGCCAAGTTCCTTACGAGGTAGGCAAGAAGGACCGGCTGCCAAATATATCTATCCTTACAGACATTATAATAATTCGTAATCCGGAAAGGATGAATTGTACTAAATCGGATAGATTTTCCACTGTAGGGTACCAATGGACTTGCGGTTTACCTCAATGGCGATGTCTATGGATACACTCCATGTACAATTACCCAGATAAATGTACTATCTGCTATGATAGTTGTGATTAAATACTACTGCATATTATATTACAATTGATTGCAAATAATTATTACACGATTCGTATTTTTAGAAAAGCATTTTTAACAGAAATGGTCTCATGTAATTTTGACGTTGTTTCAAAGTTGTAACAAAAGACATTGAAAGTTTAACTGAAACATGGACGGGTTATTAGCATCAGAATAAAATCGATTTATATCTCGCTATCGCGTAAATATAACTATCTATCTATACTGCTCTCCCATGTGGTTGGAGCTAGACTCTATATTTATAGATAGACTCTGCCATAACAGAGACACTGATAAATTGTAGGACACGCTGGGAGCCGTTATTGTTTATTGCGGTTACACATACGAGTTTCGTCATATAGAGTTGTTTGATTGAACAATAAATTGAATATTTTTCAAGTACTTTTTTCCTTTTTTTATTCACTATTTACTTGTGCTACCTAAAAGATTTTTGATCATTAAAACCATAGTTCCTAGTACGAATACCACATTGTAATTGAACCTAAGTAAACTTTTATCTCGTGTATATCTACTTGGATAATATCGTGATCGTTATTTTAATATTGAATGATTGACTTGAATTATTTAGCTTCAGTAAAAGATGAATAAAAAGACGGATAAAAAACGGTACAATGGCGCGGTGGCGGGATTTGGCGTCCGACTTTAAACCACGCTCCGCTATATCTAGCCAGTTTCTGTTATTTATATATTTCGTATTTTGTATTGTTCTGTAATAAAATAAATTTTGACTCAAATAAAATTAGATAACAAAATTAAAAATTAAATAAAGTAAAACTGTATTGTAACAAAGAATTTTTTCTGAAAGTAAACGTAGACATGAACATTACTATTTAAGGTTAAAATAAGTAGGTAACCTGAAATGATGAACGAATGCATGAAAAAATATGCACAGCTGAAAGTGCTTTATGTTTAAGGGTGTAAGACAAGTGAAGTCCGTCGACTTACACTAGACTTGGCTAACTCAAATGTCAGTCTATGATGAAAATTTTCTCATTTTCAGAGGAGACCGGCTTCCAATAGCGAACGAATAATTAAGCTGATGGTTTAAAATAACTTTATATAGTGTATTAATTTAGACAATATTTACTACCTTAAAAGAAGATGTAAAGCCTAACTGATTTAACATTTCTTTTCGTTCACAACATTTATATTTTGGGCTGTTTTCCGTGCACACAGCAAAGACAAGTCTCAGTAAAGAATTTCAAAAAGGGAACAGATAAGAGCGTCTGTTATTTGTCACGAAATTTCGACGGAATGAATATAAAAATTGTAGACGTTCTCTCTAATGCGACACATTGTTCGTCTCCAGCGCACTCGTGTGACACTCAATTTCAGCGAGGGGAAACACCACTTTCAATATGTAAAGGGATATTCCTGTCGACACCGCCATCCGGACAGACGCGCGTACCCCTTTCACTAAGCTAATTGTACGCGTATAGCTAGTCAAAGTATAAATATGTGAAGTCATTTTCATATACAAAATTGGAAATTGTTTTTTTTTTATAAAACGAATCGAACGAAACGATGAAGTCGCTTGTGCCCGACCCCACGTGTGCACGTGTAAACGTTGTAACATCTCCATATTTTCAAAGCGACTAATTTGTTTTACCTCAAAGCAAACTATTTGATATAAGCTACGATATTAAAAACAAAATCCTCTCCTTAATATCCCAATAAATAATAGCGAACTATTACACTCAAGTCGTTTCCCTTGTGTTTTATGGCTTTCACACTCCTCCCATATATTTGGATAAGTTGCAATAATAAATAAGGTATAAAAGGCTATTTATACCTTAATGCAAAGTGACTTTGCTTAATGATGTAATCCAACGTAAATTATTCAACTGTTTTGTTTACGGCAGTTCCTAAAACGTTGTTATTAAAAAATTACGCAACGGGCAAATTAATAAACCAATGTCAGTTTCAAGGGCTGTGTTACACTACAGTAAATTTAATCAACGGTAAAGCGTCATACATTGAACCTAAAGCGTCAATAATGATTTTGTTAAAACTTATTAAATAGTTTAAGTTTAGAGTTGGACAAACGATGGTGTTATTGGTGATATATTTAGTTAGCGGTGCAATACGTTCAATCTTGCTACCGTACACCAAATTCTAGTTCATTTCATAAATATAGACCGTTTTTCTACGGTTTCCATAATAATCCCCATTTTGAAAGGATATTTTTATCCTCTTGCCGGAAACAAGTGCATTTTAATGAACTTTGTTTTTATACCTCACATTAAAATGCTGTTTGTTTGTGGATTTCTTGTCATTTTCTCTCTCTCAATGTTACCTAGCAAGAAATAATTATTTTAATGAAAATAAACACCTACTCATCAGATCCTCTTTAGTAAATCCATCGAAGAAAGCGGCAATCGATGATGATTAATATATTGTGATCGCGCGACCAAAAAAGTTTGACGCTTTTATTGTTTCGCGTCTAATGATGTTCTGGCATTGTTCCAGTCGGCCATCAGCGCGCGGTTAATAAGACAATAGCATGAAGGAAATACTAATTTGCCTACTTAACGGTTTAAACCCAGTTGGCTATAAATATTTTGATGTTTATGTACAAAATAAGTTGCAAGGAGTAGGAATTTGTCACTCAAAAACTAATTCTATATGCATGACGATAATCGACAATAAGATTTGGTTTTGGGTTTTCATTCGAACCTAATTCTAAATATGAAATTTTAAAAGTATTTGTGACATTTGTGTAATATTTAATAAAGAATTTACAAAATGATTATTTACGTTATTAAAGAAATGCAAATAAAACATTCCGATGCGGTGGCAGTAGCAATAAGAGCAATTTATAGTCGAGATTAAATTATGCAAAATGTGTTCCTTCAACGTTAATATATTCTGCATGCAAAACAATCGTGTTGGTAGCTACATTCGCTCAACAAACAGTGTAAATTTTATTAAAAACCTTAGGCGTAACATTACATTATTTTCCTTTTATTAAATGACCAAAATTACAGTAAATAATCATTTTAACTATAGAATACTTTTTCAAATGTCTGCAACACACATACGGCAGATATGCAGATTGGTGGAGCTGCACGGTTTTTATTGAATGTATAATCCTTCAGTTCCATTGGACATTTCTCATGTAAAACAATAGAATTATTCAGTTGAGCTTAAGTTACTGATCCAGGCTTACAGCGACCCTTCCGAGTGCCGAGCCGCCGGCACTCGGCGCCGTAATCGCATAACGTGTGTTGAAGCAATCAATATTAAAAGGGATTAATGTCCAATATATTATGAAACACGTTCTCTTGAAACTCAAAGTCGATTTGTTACAAATTTATATTGGTTTATTTGATTCAATTTGTTCGAATGAAATACATACAAATCAATTTGTAATTCGTAACACATGCAAAATACGAGTATGTATAATTAAATTCGTCAGCGAACTCAAATGCGGGTTATTTGGCTTTAGATTATGTTATCGAACATTTCGCAAAATTATATGTGTTTGTGGAAAACAGGCATAGGGGCCACCTGCGAAAGTCAATTTGAGACCAGATTATATTCGTTGTTATAAGAGAACGATCTAAGGTTGCATCTGGTGATAACCGGTCCGTCTACAGTCCCGATCCTGACAGTATACACGACAGTACAATAACAGTATATGTGACGATTGCTGGTGAATTTACCTAATAGCTTCTTAGGGTAAGATTCGTCCAACCTCACTTACGGTAAAGCTCTCTACGTCACTTCCAACATAAAGGTAAGAGTCATGTGAAAATGAAGTATTTTATAACGCTTAGTTTTGCATTCCATTCAGCGACGTGCGAATGCATCTGCGCACTTTAATCTCTACGCGTCGACTCTTAAAGGAATTTATATGTCATTGTTCCTTAGCTGACTAAGAGATACAGCGCTAAGCTTTTACCCCAGTTGTGTTCTTGGCGCCTACATCGCCTATATTCCTTATAGCAATGCCGTCGACGTCCAGAGGCTTAAGGAACTCGGCCACAGCATCAATTAAATTGAATTAATAGCTCAATATGTTCTTTGTTCGTTGGTTCAATTAATTCACAATTGTGCCCAATGTGCACAGTAATGGCTAATTGTCGGAACGTGATTGTTGAAGATGTAGTGTGTATTTATCTGAGTTATGATAATTGTTACGTTGTATTCCATAGTTACAGATGACTGCAATGTATCTCACGTACGCTATCAGCCATCACCAGCTCACGTAACAGGCACGGTGACATCAACCGCGCGTGCAATGTTCCTACCTTTACTGCGCCATTGGTAAAGTCTCGCTGGCCGGGTCACGTTTATTGTACAAATAGCTAACGACCTGTGATTTATTTCCAAGATATTGTCCATTATAATTCTTAGAACTTAACATTTACATTTTGAGAATAGATGTTTGTTTGTTGTTGTTTAACAGTGAAACGATTAAAAGGTTGATGCAGAGATATTCATTTATAATATGTCTCTTTAGTTAAAATAAATATATAGCTTAATGCCTTTAGTTGAATAAATAAACGTAAATAGTAATTGCCATAAGCAATGGGCCATAAGCACTAGCTATTCCATAGAGGGGCTTAAAGGTAACTGGTGAAACTTGGGTGTGTACTACACTCCTCTGCCCACCTCTTTAGTTATTACAGGCGTGATGTTATTATTTTTACGTTAAATATGTAACTTGCAATCATACATAGCAATCAAAGAAGTAACAGTAGTTGTTACTTTGCATACTTTGCAATTTGATACACAATGCATGGCTCTATTTTGTATCACGATCCGTGGCTTGTGCGCTCGTTAACATGTATATTCAGCGCTAACTCGACTTTAGCGTAATTTAGTTGGTTACAGCTAGCCCGGCGTGAGATGGGCGTTTCGCATCGAGTGGCAATTACGTCGGTAATAGCTTCGTTATCAGATGCCACGTCATCTCAATAATGAAATAAGCCTCCGTCCGACTTTCTCCCAATACACTTTTCTTGTAGAATTATAAGTTCACTCATTGTACCATCTAATGAATTTACTATTGTCAGTTAACTTATTGTATCTTTTAATGAAACAATTTTGTTGCGCGTTTTAATTTGAGTTTTGCAAGATTTTATAATAACTTATTCCATTGTATCTCAGACTTTTAAGCTTTAAGCGCTTAAGGACTTTTTATTGTCATTTTTATTTTCAGACTTGTTTAAGTTTAATAATTCACTATTACGCAAATCCCTATGGTATTACTAAGAGGTATAAAGTTCGTTCTTCTAAATTGGATAAATAAATATAAATCTCAGTTTATAAATACAAATTATTTGCTCGAACGAATTATGTTCATTCATGACGTTTTCCGGCTCGTCTCGTTTTGCTTACAGTGCTTATAATTGGTCTCATTAAGATGGGGGATCCGTTAAAAAATTCATGTGGGCGATGTCGAAGGCGCCACTGGCTCGAAATTAAATGCTTAAGTTGAGCAACACGGATCACGGTGATGTCGAGCTTAATGTGCTGCGTTTATAATTCCTTCATTGTCAGTTTTTGCTGCATTATGAATCGTTCCCGTGATTGTATCACGGATACCGCTGATAACTGTCTTGTAATCATTTTCCTATTGTTGTCTATTACTGTTCGTAGCGTTCTCACATGTGGCGACAA
>DWEJ01001188.1:0-13682 GCA_018245835.1 Mysoria sejanus stolli
CACCATATCGACCCTTCTGTCGTTCCACTGTTGGAACATGGGTCTCCTCTCAGAAAGAGAGGGTTAAGGCCATAGTCATATTTCGTACGGTATAAGTAAATATATGTGATACGTAAGATTATTTCGGTAACACTTGTAAAACATGTTAATTTCCCACTGCTGGGCATGGTGGTGTTTACTATGCAAGGGTTCGGGTTGGCAGCAAGCTTACGTTAACCGTCTACGAGGCTCCTGATAGTTCAATGGTTGTTCTACTCCTTTGAATGCCTTTAAAACCTCGGTGACACTATTGATCAAGTTTCACCAGAATCCATACACATGGTCATTCAGGTTTAACATTGCTTAACTTGCAGACCGCTTTTCACCTATAACTGCATATTTAAAAACAATAAGGTAAAATTATGTACCAAATGAGCAGTTGTTTTTGAAGATGGCGGTGACTAAACCAGGTCGAGAACATGAGACATTTCAACGTTTTCTTGGAACGAAATCTATAAAAATTGTCTATCTCTACATTGCTTCTAGAACATGTACAACCTCACAAATCTAGCTGAACCTGCGCTTTCTGAACACGAGGCAGCGAATCTGAACTAAGAGAACGAGAAAAGTCAGTAGTGAATCCAGGATTTCTGTTGGGTGTGATTCGCAAACAAAGAAGTGTAGGCTTTATCAAGTTAAACATTAAAATAAATGGGTATTATTAAGAAACAAAAACTTTTTGTTTCTTAATAAAACACTGTGAATACAGTTTGATTTTAAATTCATCACGGATGACTCTAGATCATTAGTTAGAGCTGAAACAACTTAAACTGTCTGAATTCTCTGCTAAGGATACATTTATGACGAAACTAATCTTCGCCTCCAGCGTACGTCGTAATACATTAAAGTTTCATTCCACACTCCGCAACCAATTAATATTAACGTAGAGTCCTGGAACGCGCCTTCAATATTTTATGTGTGTACTCTATTTAAACGTTACATTATTCGTTTGCTGCTCTACAATACATATTCATATACATCTTAAAATAATCCGTCCGTTGTACTAACTGTTACCTATATAAGCGTATCTATTGGTTTCTATGTGACAGAGGACAAATGGAATAGTGAGGGGCGCGAAGAAAAACTGCTACTGATGTAAAATCAGTCTATAAAACAACTCCAAAGCTTATAAACTACATACTCGTATATACACAAGAATATTTACTTATATAAGTCTGTTTTTACACTCGGTCATAGAACAAATAATTGTGCTCATCACACAAATATTTGTTCTGTAACTTACGATCAATCATCAGTCAGGTTCACTAGCCATTGCTAATCTAGTCACATGTACCGATCGTTTGATTAAACCACTTACATAATAAGACAAGCCACAATCACCATAAGATCAAAGTTAAAGACAAGTTGAACATTCGAGCGGCACCTCTCCCCCCGCACCCCACTCAAAAAGCGCGCGCAAAATGGCGCCAAATCGAATCGAACGCGTTCTCGGGCTGAGCGGAGTACCTTTTGAATTCGCAAAATTCAATTTCTTATTACACTCGCCAAACGGACCGGCAAATTTCTTTTGAAACAAGCTATATTTGATAAATTATATAAAGATTTCTCGTTATACGTTTTCACATGAAGGAAAGAGGGAAGCAAATAAGACAATTTAAGAAATTATTTCCCATTATTAAAATGTTACTTGGATTAATTTTATCAAATGTAAAAAAATCACGTTATATATGTAATGGTATTTCTAAATGACAAAGCAAAAAATTTGAAAATTAAGGAGGCAATTCGAAATTTGAAAATAGAATGTTATAACCGTAATTTTTAGGTATTCTCTTGAATGTTAATGTAGAGTTACATGCATAGGATAACATCTAATAAGCTTATTTATATTATACTGTTTTAAAGGAGGCAGAAAGTTGTGCCAAAGGTTTGTCTATAATATTTTCAACATTGCATTTACTGGCCAATTTCTGGCTAGAACATTGCAACGATGCATGCCTCTTATGTTTCAACAGCAAGCATATAGTAAAAATAGATAGACACTAAGAAACGAGTGATATCGCTTGTGTTTCAAACTGTGACAGAACTCAGCGAGAATTTCCCCTGAATCTAGAGTAAAATACACATGTATACGGATGATGCAGCTGAGACTCAGTGACAAGGATAAAAAAAATGTTTATACTTTACGATCAAAATAGCCTATTGAAAAGCAAGCGATAAAATTCGCGCCATTACGAACTCCCTTCTTCGAAAGACAAATGACCAAATGACGTTTCCGTGTAACGTCAGTGAGGTGGCAATTCAGCTTGTTTGGTAATTTTCAAACGATTTATCGAATTAAATTTCGAATCGCTTTGATGTGGGCACGCTTGCGCTGGTGTCTATTGAACGATTCGAACATTCGATTATATGGTACCTGACTTTTCAAATTCGTGTTCCTTTTATCTGCGAACGAGCTTATGATGCTGGTACGGCGTATGACATGGCGTATTACTGTCAGTCGTGTCACTTCAGAAGGGCAGTTTTATAGGCACTTGCTATGATTTATGTACATTTGTGTGCCTATAAGATATATGTATATATTACGTCCCCTACCTCGGACATGTGATTCTAATTGAAGAATCAACTGATTTATGACATTGATACCTACATTTAGATTCTCAGACGGAGGTAGAGAGATCATTTTCAATATTAGACCTACATCGGTTCGGATTTGATGGCCATCTGTAAGAGAACTCGGGATTGCTTTCTACAATATAAAAAGTGTAAACAATTAAATATTTTATCTAAAATAATTTCCATTTTTTAGGAAAGTTACTTCCTCAAATACTGGTTGGCAACAAATTGTATATTAGAACGTTACTTTTTTAGCTAATAGATAATTAATTGTCAGGTTTTGTCTAAAGAGGGTTACCGTTCGTTATAAGTACCTGCTATGTAGGGAACAAAGACGAAGCGGACTCAGTCATGCGCCAAGCATTATTAACGCTGTATTGTTTAAAACGTAATGAATGATAAAGTGATAAGATCATAGGTAGGGTACTTTGATTAAATAATTTGGTAATTGAATTAATTAATACTGAAACGATTTGGAAATTGGAAATAAAAAAAAAATCTTAAAATCACGCCTGTGGCTATTTTTTACAATGGATAGACAAAATTTGCGTTTATCATACAAACATTAGTCTCGGGCGGGAATAAAATCCGCGACCAACCTCAATTCACCAACCACTGATCCAACGGGCCAGACGTTGGTATTACAAAAAATGATCGTAGTGATATTACATAAAATGATCGGGCGTGGTGTGTAATGCCCGTGGAGTGGGCAAAAAAACCCAAATCCCTCTCTTGGTGCAGTGGGCCCGAAGAAACACTTCCTGCGCCAAATGTCCGCCGCTCACCCTCGATGGTCCTTACATGTTAAAGAATCCATAAATAATATAGTTGACGTGCTCGCGGATTGAATTTCGTGCCACAGTGCAGGCGAAACAGTATTTCAATCCACCCCTTTCTCATTGGAGTTTGTTTATTTCACACAAATCAGTTCTCGTGTTGCAAATCTTAGAAAATTGTTGTAATTTTTCTAGTAAATGTAATTCTAATATTAATATACTATGATAACTTTATTGAAGTTCTCTATGTCTGCCTTGAAGTAATTATTAATATCTATAACAAGTCGTGTTTCGTTTAAAGTGTGTACTATACTATATAGCTAGATAGTAGTAATGCACGTATGAGTTTACTCGATTATACTGGACTCTATATTTATATTCAGACACATCAACTATTCCATGGTGGGGCGTAAACGCAACTGTTGAAACGTAGGAGTGTACTACTTACTGTCTACGTTTTCGGAGAATATAGGCGTTATGTTACAATTAATACGATAGGATAATATAATGGAATCGCATCGTACACTTACTGTTACGTCTCCACTGTGCCCGCGCACATTCCACCCCTTGCAAATTGTAATCACTCCTTGTCTATGGCGCACCTAATGCCTCTATTGTCTGTGGTACGGATTTATTATTCATTTTCCTAATACATCTGACGCTTATGAGTTTTCTATTGATGTAGCGTCTCAAATGTTTATCGTGTGGCGATATAGATACCCGTCGAAGTGCTCGCGGTACATGTTTAGAATTCAGTGCGCGGTAAGTAGCATTCTCGAATTTTATCTTTTGTAGATCAATTTATTATTAAGTATTACATAGGTACGACCGAAAACCTTTTTTTTTCCACCGTATAATTATTCATCGGCTTTAGTTCTACTTCGTATTCCTGTATTGTCGACATTATGTGTGTCACTATTTATATCCCTGTTTTTAAAATGACTTTCTAATTCTTATGTGGGCAATTATTTTTGTGAATTTTAGATTAGGTAAATAAAACGAAAACTTAATGAACGCACGGGCTACAGTCTTATGTGGGCTCGAACTCGACTAGGAATAGGCCAATAGGGCTGATAATGTATCAAAAGTAACTACTAATAATTTATTTATTTATTCATTTGGTAATCCAACAGCGTGAAAAATTATTTAGTTTTACATGAAATATAAAAAAAATAAAGCCAAAACGGATTACACTACTAGTTATTTGAAACATTATAAAATTCACAATAAATTGGAAATGTGGAAATAATATTTGATAATGTACGAGTATGTGTCTAATTGTCCATATACTTTTTGAACGGGCAAAACCATCGTAACATATGTTGATTTTTAATTAAAATTTAATGACACTTAAAATATGCCAATTTAGTATATTCGTATTGAGTAATAAATTTGCTGCTTGATGTTTTTTTTAAGATACTAATTTCTTTTATAAATGTGCTCGGTAAATTATATTATTATTTAAAAAAATGAACAATTTGTAAAACATTTTTTCAGAATAACAACAATAATTAACAATTTAACACAATTGAAAAAAAAGATTTTTACAAAATATCATCGTCATTATCACTGACAGCTAGACAGGTATTCCCTAATAAGCGCCCTCGCGTCTTGTCCTCGGCTGCAGTCACCTCCTGCCTACCCCTTTACAAACCACTTACCTATACAGAAAACAAATCTAATCCGTCACAAGGATTGCGCGGTCACCTCAATAATTCTATAGGACACCTTTATTTGCAGGACGGACAGATAGTTATTAAAGCATATGATATATTAATGAAAATTACATAATAAAGAAAAATGTCGAATAATCTACTAAGCTATAATAGTGATGTTTGTCACTTGGCACTCAGCCTACACCGCAAAGGAGCTGGCGTGATGATACTTGCGTATACAAAATGAATAAAAGGCTAGCCTTAACTCTACCATAGAGCATTGAAGCGGTAGAGTGGAGCTCGTTGAAAATTTTAATAATGCCACAACATTCGTTTGAATGGCCGCCGAGTGGCCGCCGAGTGGCTGTGAGTGGCCACACGCAGCCACGTTTATTAAATACGCCATAACACCACCTCGGCACTCTTGGCTCTCCATGTAACAACTGTTTGTATTAAACCGAATGATTGCTAGCTCCTTCTGTACGAGTCAATATTTAAGAAATATCCTTTGGTTTGGAAAAGAGATACGTGTGTAACAGTGACTTGTTGTTTAAAAGTTTGTTTAACGTTTTTTATGAATTTTGTAAAATAATTTTCGATATTTGGATTTATTTAAAAAGGAAAAAAATTAATAAAATTCACTAAATTGTTGATTTTTTCCATCTAAAGTTAATCCAACTTTATTTATTAAATACGATTGCTTACAGTTTACATTTGAAAAAAAAAATTTAGGGTAAAACTCTACAATACGCCCCACTTTTTTTCGATATCAATAAATCATAGCCGTTAAAGTTTTCACTGACTCATTACAGAAGAAATTAATAAGCAGTCACTTGATTATCATATGACTCCTTAATTTGGTATGAAAAGCTTCACAATCCAATGAATGTGTATTTAAAACGTACAAAATTTTCATTGTTCCACACAAATTTATAATTTCTACTGTTCAACATACCAGCCTATATGTACATATATATCTTACATTTAACTTATACGTACCAAAGTTTAAACAAAGAATACATTAGATATTAAGAAAAGGTAACGTTACTGAGAGCAAAAACTACAAATATTCTTATTTACGAAATGGCTTACAAAAATGAGTATTTATAAGCAAAACAATAGTTTGTTAACGGTGGATCGGAGAGCGAATGAGAGAATGATCTGTCAAATCATGCAACCAAACACATTTATTTATTTAAAAAATTGAATGACCTAAAATCAGTGTAAAATATTGAATGAGCATCCACCTGAGGCTTTCCCGGAGCGCTACGACGGAACCCCGAAGACCCCCACTTCGGGAAAAGCACAAAGAGAGCTCTCCTTCAAAGCCTTCATCGCATTGGCTATCCCTAAGGTGTTGCAAATGTCCACAGGCGACGGTCACCACTTATCATCAGTTGGTCCGACCGACTGTTTGTCATGTTGAACATATCGTCGCAATCGTAGAACAATGACGGATCTGATATTTTCTAACTTTCAGAAGAGCACTTTGAAGATTTATTTTTACGTTAAATAAACAAATCCCTCAGTGTTCAACTCTGTATCTCGGCTGTTTAACACAAAATTAGTAAAACGTTTTTGTTTTATAATAAAGTTAAGTAAGTTAAGTATTTCAAGTAAAAATACGTCAAAAAAGATTTTTCTGAAAAGAACAAATCCGTCGTTGTTCTACGACTGCGACGATACGTGAAATAAGCATCGCTAGTTCGTTTCTTAAATATCCACATGTAGTTATATCCAGATAATGACAGTAAAACTATTCTTAACATATTTTCGTGTGCTTTAAATTATTCGCTACATTATGAACCAATAAACACGTCAACAATGGAGATAAATAGTCATCTCTGCACTATGCCTATCCTGTAACATAACTGCTTGTGCTTAATATTATTATCAATGATGAAGCAGCTCTGAAAGCTAAATATAGGTATTTGACACTTATTACCTACTCTGCCCAGCCTGTAAGGGACTCGTCATAACGATATAACTTCCTCAAAAAGTCAAAGCCAAAAATCCTTTATTTATATAGGATTTGCAATCACATATAAACGTCATTATACATAAGTTTACATTAGTTCGTTCACAACTGAAAAGAACTAACAAGAAACTCACTGGGGTTGTCTTTTTTTGGTGAAAATCATTAATCCATCGTTACTCCAAATTCTTAAATCCATTGGGGATAGTATCTGTCATATATAACAGTACATACGTAAAGCCATTGATTTCGTGCATATTAAATCATTTTGTAACACACAAAAAAAAAGTTTGTGAACGTTAAACAATCGGCCCTCAATAGGACAGTATGTTAGGTTGTATAACTAGTAGGGGGTTGTATGTATAATTGTATGTGTATGTGTATAATTGTATATGTATAACGGAGACACGGGTGAGAGTGGCCCCGCTCGCAATATACACCGCGGATGGGCTATTCTCGAAGCTGTTCGTGTTTGGTGTGCGTTATTATATCGTGTTAAGTCGTTTTTATCGAATGGCCACAAATGTACCTACATGTGTATATTCATATGTTTGTTTTTCATATATGTTTGTTCCCTTCGTAGAAATTCAAGCATTGTATAGCTTAAAGATTTTATTCTGAATAGTAATACCTTATAACTAGTGCTTTAGTTAGTTAAATGTATTAACAATGCAATTTGTGCAATATGTCTTTGTATTTTTTTATGTATAATTTATATCCTTATACGTAACATAATGCCTGCAGTCCCCGAAGAGGTAGGCAGAGAAATTTCCTATACTCCACGTTTCACCATTTAGCGCAATAATACAAAATGTTATTAGTTCCTTAAAAAGTACTTTGTGCTATATGAGAAACAAAGCAACAGCTATTGGCCTGTCATATAGCACAAGAACCATAATTCTGCCCAAAGGTACCCTGGGTTTAATTTCCCCAGGATGCCCATGTTTGTATATTACAGCTTTCATTTTGTAGGGATAGTTATGTATGAAACCTTACATCTTGTAAGATTTTCTAAATGTCAATAGATTGCAGTGACAGCTTGACATATCATGACATAAATATATGTTACAGCATAAATAATAGACCCTAACTCAAAAATCGAATATATTTCAAACGGTAGAATGGAAAAAGTTGCGGAATTGTCACTTTGCGCAGCAGCCGCTGGGGGCGGCGCGGAGTGCGGGCCGCAGATAAGCGGCTTAACTCTGCGGACGAGCGAGACGGAGCTATACAGTAACTATGCATGAGCGAACGAGAAAACGATACATCTCTACATACAGCTGTGAATGCTACCGCGTACCACCGCTGTCGCGTGATGCGGGCAGGAAGGAGTTATGAGAAGAAATAAGTATTACAATTTCAACTCTACGTAATTAATAACAAGGTTGGATTTGGATTGTGCGCTCTCAGTGTCTTACATTCAGGGGTTGCGACGTTGGAATAAAAATACATTTTCCCGGGAATATCTACGCTGGTACAAGTAAAGTTTGCGTTCGCTATAGCTGTGTATAGCCGGCACAATTTACCGTGGCGTCTAAACAGCTAATTTTAAGAGAACTAACCGAGTCCCGAGCGAAGATTCCAGATCTTTTTATTTCTATACGGCCAGCGTTTTACTGTGTTTACAATGTTTGTAGTTATGAACTGCGCTGTTGACGTTTGGCATTCGAATTTTGAATTTCAGATTTTCATATTTGGAATTCTGTTTCTTTTTAAATGACGATGTGAATGACCGTCTTTCAAGCATTTTCAAACGTAAGATACCTATATAGTTTATTCGCTGTTTGGCTACAGACTGCCTGGGCTAGGTCAAGATGATAATGTAAGACTCGTCGCAACATTATCGCATTGAGAATGAAGTATTTTTGGAGTGAACAACATTTTTATTAACATATTTCTGGAGATCGAACTGAAAGGAACGGTTCAAATTAATAATTATTATTTGAATACTACTGTATTGAATGTACCTATATTATTAAATAAAATCTGAATTTAAGTCTAACATAGGTTTTGATCAGAGAATTACATAATACCTAATAATAATATTTTGTATTATATCTCTTTAAATTCAGCAGTTTACAGTGATTTTTAAATTTTTTCTTCATGATTAATATTACGACGTTTATAAGTGGTTACCGTGGCCAATCCTTGGTCCGACTTCTGTATTCAGTGTTAAACAGTTGAGAAACGTACATACAACAATTTCAGAATTCACAATGATTTTAAAAATTATTTATTATCAAATTATAAGCATGAGGCTTAAGACTTTTGTTTAGCAGTAGATACTCACCACGTCCTATATCTGACAAAAATATGTATTGACTCTTAAATTTGACTCACAATACGATGTTATAAAGATACTTATAGGGCAAATGTCTGGATGGGCAAAAGAAACTTATAGAGCAAACTGAACATCTGGATGACGTAAACTTAGATGTCTGTATTACCTATTGGGTAGATATATCTTATCTTTGTTTAGTTACAAACGTAACTTGACGCCTGTAATCCCCGAAGAGGTGGGCAGAAGAACGCAGAACACTCCCACGTTTCACCAGTTACGTTTACGTCTCACTATGGAATAGGTGGTGAGCCTATTGCCATGCATCGGTCACATATCCAGACTGGAACCGACCGACCACTACCTACTAGAAAATCTAAATTAGAAAATTTTGTAGTGTTCGACCCGGGAATCGGACCCGGGCCACTTGCAACCAAAACGACCAAAGAAGCAGTCAGTTTTTATTATTGTATTTTATTATTGCACTATCATACTCTGCGTAACGCCTGAAGCTGATAAATAATAGGTAGTTCTATAATTCCACAAATAATGTAAAACTTTTGTTTCCTATATAGGTCCATTATAGTGATTTAAACAATTTCCAACCATGCTCTTTGTGTTACTAATTTTCCAAATTTCGTAGACAGTACCTCTTGGTACTGTCTACGAAATTTGGATGTCTAAACAAGGTTTGTTTCTTGATTTTGTATTTTAATGTAAGCAAAGGGATAATGAGAAAAGAACAGCATTAAAATAGTTCATATTTCAAGCCCTATCTACGTATTTAGATAGTTTTATAAATATAACAGTAGTTTCTTGCATGCATGTGTCCAGGTGTGAGATGGACAGAGCTTTTAAAATGCAAATTTTGAATGACAAGAATTTTTATGATATGCCTTCAAACTACTTGTTTATTAGTGCGCTTGCAGATATTTTTTACCGACGAGCATTCTATCTCGTAATATCACGAGGTTATTGTATTATTTCATTATTTATTTTAAGTTCTACTATCGTGGGGTGACTGGTGAGTAAAATTAATAAATTCCATTGCAATTGTAATTGCGTGCATAATTGATGTTGTTTATTTTCACCCCCTCCTATAACACTTTGCGTTAATAATTTTAGTGTAAAAATATGCCATCTAAATGTACCGTGCATTAGAGTAGAAAAGATCTCTTCAACGTTACCTTGAAGAGGTACGTTACTACGATTGATAGACTTAGATCATCATAGTTATTCCTTCAAATTAAATTTCCACATAATTACTATATAATTTCGAACCGAATTCAATAAATTTATATTTGGAGATACATACGTTATGGTTCCTCTTTATCATCGCTATGGATATGCAGAATCAAAAACAGTACTGCAAGACTAAGGACAGATCGATTGAAATATTTAACTTACGAGTACTCGTGTGTAAAACAGGAAATCGAACGCGAAACCATTTGAATAGAATTCCATCTTGCTGACCTTTATACCAAAAGGGTCGGCATTTGTTACAAATACAATGTAGGGTTCACCCTTATTAGCATAGCATTTAGCATATTTCATAATGTGTATTATATCTGCCTTACCCTTCCGTGACCACCTTTTAACTGGAATAAATTAAAATTTGATAGAGCATTTTTGAAAATTCACACGTTTCCAAGTAGAATATTTAATTCTTTGTCATATTTACCACTTTTAGATTGGTGAAAAATTCCGGTAACGCATAATGGCTACATACTCGTTTGCACCCCGAAAGCAATTTTCCAATCAGCTTTGGTGCGAATAGTCTATACAGATGAACGTTTATGGGTATATTAAATAGCTTTTAAACAATTTGTAGTCTTCTGTAAGATTACACTAACCTTAATCAATAAAGTTACAAAAGTCGATTCAGCTGCGTCGCCTAACTTGACGAATAATTTGCGAAATGCCAGCGCGTCAAATCAACGAACGTTCTATTATACGTACATATAAGCCATAACGTATCAAATATACCATTATAGAATAATATAGTGGCCGCAGAGCGACCCCATGTATACATTCGTACTTAACAAGGATCGCGAATATTCAGTTGGGAAGCCGCTATGGCCCCAAATCTTGGGGCTATTCATCCTTAGAGCAAATTTCCGGTATTCCCCAAACTAAGCTTACCCGCTCCTTATTAAATCCGCCCCTCAATGGAACCGGGAACGAGTGAATGGGAATGGTTTAATCTTCGCTCTTTGACGGATGACCGGTTTGTGGGGTAAGCGAAGGTAAATTTGTCATGATATTTTCATGAGCGGAAGATTGATTCGTGGGCTACTAAGGGTTTTGGCTTTGTGATTTGCAATAACGTTTTTAGGCACAAACAGCTAAGGGAAATAGTAATCTTCGTTAGTGTAATTCAGTACAATTCAATGGAGCCATGACTCCGGAACTAGAAGAGAAACTCAAAAATGATCTATATTCTTAATTCTTTTTATCGATACAAATTCTTCAGTATTTTGCTGGCTTTTCTTATCACGTTGCACAATTGTAATTGGTGTAAAGTTTTGTGGAATTAAGTAAAGTTACATTTTGCGTCCAATGAAACCCAGGACACGGCACGTAAATTCTCATTAAAATATTGATTTTAACATGATATATTTCTTGTTTTAACATGATATATTTCATCGGTATCAATTTGATACTGTAGCGCCACAGAGTTGGGAGTATATTAATTGATGGACGTATGACATTGGGCGGAGGCTCGTAGGTTGAGGTCTGTGGATAACACGTGACCCATTACGTGTGAGTCTCGGAATTACGTACTGCTTCCGCACGCATTATTTTTGTGGCAATGAGCTAGCGAACAGAATTTTAATACACTATTCGTACATATACATATTATACAAATTTCTAGCATAACAAATGGCACGTACACTTTCATAATGGTAACAGACGCAATTAGTACATCGCATATTATTATAAAATGGTTTCTTCATCTCGCTCATTACAGTTTGTTGGCATAGGCTGATTATTGATAAATTATTCAACATACTTATAAGCATTACTATATTAGCGTGTCTATATAATGTATTGGTTAATTAGATATTAGAGCGTACCTATATGATGCTGAAAACCTGGTAATTATAGCATCTAGTTTCCTAATATGATATGTAGATGGCGCTGTTATTAAAAATAAGCGTTCATATTTTGTTATTTCAATAATAGCGACACTTATTGCAATATTATCGACAAACAAATTTTCTAATAATATAAAATTTTTCTAATTTTGAAATTTTCTAGAAAATTTACTACAAAATTTAAATTAAAATTCTAGTAGTGGTTTGAAGTCTGGATAATTATGTGTCCGATGCATGGCAATAGGCTCACCACCTATTGGACGTAAACGTAACCGGTGAATCGTGGGAATGATCTGAATTCCTCTGCCTAACTCTTCAGGAATTACAGGCGTGAAGTTACGTTTACGTTTTCACGTATTATCGACAAAAAAATAAAGTTATGGGTGTCTGTTAGGTATTTAATCTTTCTCTAAGCAATATGAGTTCGTACTTTAAATTCAACAATAAAATGATACTTAACATCAATAAACTATTTAAATTTTTAAAAAATTGTTTGGAGCTCGAAAATAACTTATTTGTCTGGTTTCATAAAAGTAGCTATAGTTTTCATTACAAATGTTTTTAAGTAAAATGTGTTCATTCATTAGATGTTATTTCAGTTTAACGTTCAAAACTTCGCTTGATAAAAGTATAACATCGAAGTCGAAATTGAAAATTCTGTTCAGTATAAATGAAACCAGCGAAAACGACCTCTTGCCCGAGGCGAAGTGAAAACAAATACGACTATTCTTTGCGTTTGCTAATCGGTGGAAAGTCGCACAATATCTACAGTAACGCAATACAAAGGATAACTTGATTACAACAAAAGTTAAGATAAAGGTGAGTTTACATTGTAGGTTTATTATAGAAGATAATATTGTATCATATATGATATCGTAAACTTATCTATCATGACGTTTATATGTTATTGCAAATCCTATATAAATAAATGATTTTGACTTTGACTTTTGACTTCATTTAACCTTGTTTCTATGGAGAAAAGTACATATAGCCAACGTTAATCATTATTACTCATCCTTAGTTGCCGATTATTGGTTTTAAGGGTCATGTGAATTAAATTAACGTAACGTAACTTCACGCCTGTAATCCCCGAAGAGGTAGGCAGAGGAATGCAGAACATTTCCTCGTTTCACCGGTTATGTTTAAGTCCCACTATGGAATAGGTGGTGAGCCTATTGCCATCCATCGGGCATATATCCAGACTTCGAACCACTACTAGAATTTTAATTTAGATTTTCTAGAAAATTTTCTAGAAAATTTCTAAATTAGAAAAACTCTTTTGTAGTG